>JBCEZX010000036.1:3770928-3808276 GCA_039654345.1 Cataglyphis cursor
AGAGAGAGAGAGAGAGAGAGAGAGAGAGAGAGAGAGAGAGAGAGAGAGAGAGAGAGAGAGAGAGAGAGAGAGAGCGCGCGAGGCGAGGCGAGCGAGAGAAGCGCCAGTGGTGAGCGTCCGCCCGCTGCGACGCTCCCGACAGGACTGCGTCTCACTCCCCATTTAATGCCTTTCCCTCCCACGGCCTTTCTTCCACCTCCTCTCTCTCTCTCCCACCCCCTTTCCCTCTCCCTTTCCCTCCACCCTTGTCACGCGAATCTCATCACGGCGGCGCAGCCACCCTTGTGCTCCTGCTCGCGCTCCCTCCCCCTTCACCAACTCGATCACCGTGCATATCGTGTGCGAGTAGAGCAAAACTATCCTCCCGTCTGCGTTTCATCCTCCCCCCTCCCCCCGATGCTCGTCGGCTACACGCGGCGTGGGAATCCGGGAAGGGAGCAAGATAGGTAGAAAGGCAGGTATATAATCCCGCCGCGTGTACAAGCGTGTAAACATATTTGCGTGTTGGCTAATTTCAGTCGTATTGTTCCGCTGGACGGACGAGGGAAGATGCGCGCCGGGGATTTGAAACGCGCGCGCGCGCGCGAATTTCCCCCTCTCTTGCTCTCAGCTTCGTGGAATAATTTTCCTCGCGCGTATCGTGTAAATTTGTCGAATCGACTGCGTAGGTTGTGCGTAAGTAGAAATTATAAAATGCAATCATACACACACTGCATCTTCTGCATTCCCTAATACAAGTTAATGATTGGGGATGAAACATAGAGAAGTAAAGGAACTTCTATTCCTGCTACCGGGAAACGAGTTTCTATCAAATTCTCGCTATATGACAAATAATATATTCATGTAGAACATGGTTGTTAATTTACCGTGCACACTCAAATTATATAATTTTTCCGGGTCTGATATATTATATGCACTCGCACATATACATTTAGCGATTTAGCATTATATTTTGATTACATTTGCTGTATCGATTAATTATTTTTAAATGATGTAAAAACAATTTAATTTGTATGTAATTCTGTTCTTTTACTTACTAAATTTTGTCGTTTTTGCTATTTAAATTTGATTGGATTTTACACGGATATCAGTTAATTGCTCTCCTTGTGTCTTTTTTAATTGTTGTTTAAAAATAATATTGTTTTGTATTACAAAATAAAAAAAGTAACTGATGTAAAAAAAAAACTGAAACTTCAGACAAAGTGTCTGCAGCTTTTTTACACACATTGTTTGAATTTTCAGACAGCACTCTCAACTATATTTCAATTTTCAGACACACTCTTCTGAACTTTCAGAAAAACGATTCTGATAATTGACGGATTGTTTAAAATTTTTTCAGACATTCAAATCTGAAAATAAAGACAAAAATAAATTTTTAAAAAATTTTTTACAGTGTAGATTAACGGAGTTTAATATTTGCTGTTATCAAGATGAAGTTATCTAGATAATCATTTAGCAATTGCTTTATTTCATCTTTATCTAGATAATAATAGAATGTATTATCACATACATCTTTATCTTATTGTTAGATGGAAAAATGCGTCATCTAAATTATCTAAGATAATGGCTAAATTCAGCAGAACTTAGTCCTTAGTAAGCGCTTTATGATTCTTTAATGTTTGTGATTCTTACATTTAAATTGAATGGAGAACAGTGTTAATTTGTAGTATGGCCATTGTAATCAAATATCAAAAAATTTTTTGTATATATTATTTATTGGCCTTCATCAGCATCAGATGAGTTTTTTTAATTATAGTTAACAACTAAATGTATCTCGTAGAACGTAGATCGTTTGTCAGATAATATGTTTGAAAAGTTTTTGTTGTTAAAAAATAAAAATTTATAAATACGATTATATTTTCATTTTTTTTTCTTAATAATTATTTCTTAAAGCAATATTATCTTAATATCATCTAGATAAAACGTTTTGTAATTTCATCTATTATTTAAACAAACTTGCAATAAATCATCTTTAACTTATCCAAAATAAAATTTTATATAACTTATCTTTATCTAGATGATTTCAATATTATCTATGTAAAATACTGGGTGCTTTCAATAAGAACGTAACAGTTCAAATATTCTTTTTATGCAATCAGATATTGCAGAGCTTGTGGTTTTCTGGAGCCGGATGTAAAATAGCAAAAGTAGATTTAGCGGATGAGGAAGTGAGTGTCCATGTGGCACCACTTGACACCGTCATTTATCAAAACCAGCTGCTTCCTGAATCCTAGCGATAGCGAGTTGTGAATCGGACACACGTGGTCGGCAAGAGTAAAAATGGAGCGCGCCCCGTGTGTGTGTGTGTGTGTGTGTGTGTGTGTCTGTGTGTGTGCATTTCATCGTAGGTATTCGCAAAAATTTTGCATTTGTTTCAAAGTGAAATTATCAAGTATCTCGCTCGTTCTTGAACTCTACATTTCTACTTTCTGTCAGCTCGAGAGCGATTAACTCCATTCAAGCACTGGCTTCGTCATTTCTTTCTACAATAACGAGAATCTTTTTGAACATTCAATTTACTTTTTGAATAAAAGAAAATAATTAACGTGAATAACGCTTCGAGTATTACGTACATGAATGATACCTTCTTCGGAGAAATATGACATTTAATATTCCCTTCAATTTACATTTGCATTCGTCGTTTACACGCAGAATACGTTTAAAGGTATGAAGAATAACGCTTTTAAGAACAGTATGATTTACATAACTTGATTAACGTTTGATCATCGCGGGATGATTCCTTGTAGATTTTCTTGCGGCAATTGAGATATTTAAAATTCGTTCTCCGGCAAATGAGAGTTCGCAAAATTATATATAATTCGTTCTTTAGTCAACTTTAATAAGAAACGAAATTTGTTTCCGCACGATGATGATGTAACAAACAATAATCTAGTCATCAAAGTATCTTTTTCCCATTTATCGTATTCGCTTTGTAAGGGTCACGTCAAGAAAAACGGAAGAAAATGAGTCTCTGTAAGCTCCGTAAGAACTAATTTCTCACCTTTGCCTTGACTGAAAGCTCATTACCGCCATAAAGAAACCCGACTTTGACGCGGACAACGCAAAAATCAATAATATAATGTGGTTCGAACTTTCACCAGTGAAACGTTGCCTGCTAGATGTCTATACGAAACAATAGCGTGGCTTTTCGGCAAATAAATAACGATATATTACATCATTGAACACATACAGAGAGCGTGTCTAGATTAGTGCGCATGTGAGGATTCTGTATGCGGTTAGCTTCCCGGAGCTTTTGGGACAGGTGTCAGATTTGAATGCGTGCAATCAGTTGCGCATGCTATTGTATATGTAATTAGTGTAATTATGAGGCCAACAGTCGCGCTAACCCATTCGCACGTCGATCACGTTTGGTTAATACATTTCGGATAACGTGCATAAATTGTATAAATCAATGGATAGATGGGTTCGTCCTCTCCGACATTATATTAGCAACGGGACAGCAGTATTGTGTGCAGGATTATTTGATCCCTATGTGTAAGATTAAGCATGAGCTCAAAAATTGATCCAGTTGATTAACAATAAGTCCCAGGTCCTTTGGTTAACGTTTTTTGTCTTCTTTTTTTTATTGAAATTTATTCGAATCAAGATTTTCTTCCAAATCATCAAAATTATAGGGTTACACAAGACAAGAGATTCGTAAAAAAATGGTATTGGTATTATTATATTAGAAACTTAAATCTTGTTTTGTAGCGAAAATCACTTGCTGTACCTAAAGTTTTGTATAGCTAAATAATTGTGTAAAATTTTATATTATTTATTTTGATTATTGTATGTATTAATTATTTTTAAATTTATTAAATTTGTTTCTTAATTTATTTACTAAATTGTTTAAAAGTTTATTAAATAATTTATTAATTCACATAAATGTTTTTATTAATTAATTAAAATTTTTTAACTCTCTTTATAACGTAATGATTTTTTTCTCATTTAATTAAACACACAAATATATACATTTTAGCTTTTCTTAAAAATCAATAATCTTAACAATCTTACTCTTGCTATTACCTTAATAAGTAAACCTAATTAAAAATCTAGTTTTGATCTTGTCTCGAATTTCGAATTTCGAGAAGACAAGATGATGTCAAGATTAGATACTTGATATATATCTAACCGGAATTTCCGCTCACTTGAAAATGCAGTTGTGATTCGAGTCATCATATATAATATATAAACATTGTTCCCTTTCATCTCTAGCCTATTCATCTCTATGTTGAAGACATCCCGCCGTTTGTCCATTAACTGGCGACTCGCCTTTAGTCGGTATTAGTCGCCATTAGTTATATAGTTTTGTTATTACTCTCGTGCATTAATTTTCGGAGCCCTTTCATTTCCAGATTAACCTGAAATTCCATTTCCATGGTACATTCTGGAATTGAGATTACACATACTAAAGTCGGTCCTATCTGTTAACGAGAATCCGATAAATACGAGGCAGGCGCCAAATATGAGATAAATCGAGCGAGTCGAGATTCGGATGGGAAAAAAAAGAGGTTCTTTTTTGGTAAGTGTTAATGGCTCGATGATGGATAGATAAATGGTATATAGTACAGTGGAATACACAGACTCGCGCTAGAGAAAGAATAAAGGGAAAAAAATAAAGTCAATTTTTTAGCCCCTTATCTTAGAAACTTGATTGTCAATTTAGAAAATTGCAATTACAGGATGGACGTAGGAAGACGTGGATGCAAATTTCGCTCGAACGAGAAAACCGATAAGAATTTTAAACTTCAATAAAGAAGATCACAGGAAAACTGCATCTTTAGTATTCTACTAAATCGATGTCGGAGGTGCAACGAGGATAATTGATAGGAAAAACGAAGAATTGGGCTGATACAGTTTTGATCTGCCATTTGTTTTTCGCACGCAAAAGTTTTCTCGCTAAAACATTTTGAAATTAACATAACAGTAAAAAAAAGTTTGTTAAGTTTGTTGATAAACGAGTCTTCAATTGAAGCTTTCATTGTTATTTTTCAGCATTAATTTTTTTAATTAGTAATTTGTTGTCGAAGACTATTTTTCTTCAACATTTATCGAGTGATCGAGTATCGTGTATCAAATTTTTCTGAAGTATTTTAAACTTTATTTTTCACAATGTGTAACAAGCTTTAATACTTTCCGCATTTACCAAAAATTATTCCGATAATAAGGATGCTTTCATGCTCCCTAACTTTTTAATTTCCAACATCGAATATTCAATCTAGCTTTTCGAAAGTTCTAACTCTTTAATATTTCACGAAATAAGTAAAACTTCTCCACTTTCTTAACAATGAATATAATATCTCTGAGACGGGGGGTGAGAGTATTGAACTTGAGTATGGCTGTTTCAAGAAATTCTGATACGTGTATTTTCTTCTCGGGATGTTATATCCGGACGCGAATGGCGGACTTGACACATTTTTTTTTTATTGCGCAAAGAAAGGAGAATGAAAGAAGTTTTCACGTAATGGGCCAAATAAATCCACGCCGTTGATTCCACGACCTAAATCACTCGAAGTTCCTGGATCTTTAGGATTCTTCGACGACGCGAAAGCAAAGGATGTCGAAATTAGATTAGATGAGAGGATAAATACTATTCTCGTATTTAAGCATTACTCTTATAAAACTTTTTCACAAACGTCTCGTAATTTATTAAGAGCTCTTTTTCTCTGGTCTTTCGATTCTTTAATTTACGATTTTTTAGATGTTCAAATTGTTAGATTTCTACGTCTTAAATTATCAATTCTTATTTTCAAGATTTATCTTTGGTCTCTTTTCTTATGGGTACTTTCTTTAAAATTTTTAGATGAATGCTTAGATTCTTAAATTTTCAATATTGCTGGCGTCAATTTTCGCAAGACTAAATGTCGACACAATAAAACGACCAATAGCAAAAAAATTAATTGTCTCGAATTGGCTGTATCGATATACAACTATCTATATCGATATACAACTACCTGTCGCTGTAGTAAAATAAAAAGGTGTGTATGAGTGTCACCACAGCTTATAAACGGGCTGTGATTTCTGTGGTTCATGAAATGTGACGTGAATAAAAACACTCCAAACTCGAGAGGGATATGTAATCCAGGGGTTGATTGACCTCTACTTCCAATCGCGGACACAACTTGAGTTATGATTTAAGTTGTGTTATTTAAACGATAAGTAGAAAATAAGTAGAAAAGATATACGTAGATAAGATATATAAAAATTATAAAAAAAGCATATTTAAAATTTCCAAAATACAATTACATGAAAAATTAATTTTAAACAATTAATTTTAATTTTAATAATTAATTTTAAACAAAAAAATAAGACAAAGTATTTATTTGAATAAATGGACGTAGACAAAATAAATTGACAAACTCTTCGACATGCAATGCTTTAGCCATAAATGTTCTTCATTATCGAAATATCGGCGAAGAGCTACACACAGATACAAAAGCAGGGGTGAGTTTATGAAGTTTATAATTTCCATAAAAAAAAAGACCATCGTGATGCTACTTCCGCGGAAATTGTCAATAATCCTTGTCCGACAGTCTCCTAATTCTGTTTTATGTCGGGAAAATTAGCGCGCGAAATCCACCGCCAGTCGAATAATAGCGAAAATGATGCGATAAATCCAGAAGCGGGAAAAAATAGAGGGGAAAGAGGAGAGGTGGTTCGTTTCGATGTGGAAAAAAAATTAGGCCAACTCTCGCCCCTCATGGAAAAATCGCTTTTTTTCGTCGAGAGAAAAAAAAAGGGTAAGTAAAGATTTCTCGACATACATCTAGATATATATGTCCCTTTCCCTATTTTTCCCGCGTTTACAAAAACTGGCTTCCTAATTATGACTTCCAACCCAATTATGATTTACGAGTCTCCACATCTTTCACACCGCGGAGAACGAAGAAATGCGCGGCGCGCAAGTATTTCAGCGCTGCACGTAGCGCACATTTTTATATAATACAAAGGAAAAGATTGCACTCGTAAATTGGGAGAGGAAGGAAGGGGGGAAGGGCGGAGAGGATAAACCCACAGTCACGATCTAATACATTCGGTCTTCCGTATGTATGCGCGTAGTGTCCACGGGATGTTCTAGATTCCCTTCCTTGATTCGAAGTCGATTTTTCTTTTCTCGGAGAATATGATATTAAATTTTATTTTTTTTTTGTTTTCGCAATCCATCTTCCCCAAACGTCGAATATCTTTGGAGAGTGAGAGGGCATCAAATTAAAATTTTGCGCAAAATTAATAGACTCAATAAGAGGGTGGCGGTTTTATTTCCGCCATCCTATTTAAGCCATAAATAATCGCGCGAAAATTGAGGCGTAAGCAACATCCGCTCGATTATTTTCAATAATATGTCCTTATAATCGCGTCTGATCTCCGAATAGGAATTCAGCGAACGAACACTCTCATATCTTGACGAAAGCGACTCGGTCGCGACTCGGCCGCTCATGAATTTTTCAATAGAAGCTTTTTAAGCATTCCGCATAAATATCAAGACGATTTATATTGCCGCCGCGGATCGCCCCGTATCGCTTTTTAATTTTCACGTGACAGGTGGAAGCGATATAACGCGGTTCAGCTGATGCGTTTAGGAGCTCTAAAATCTCTCAAAGTTTCAGAGCGTTAATATTCTCTGTGTGCATCGAATGCGCCGAAGAGTTCAGAATTCAAGGGGGAGGGGGGGTCGGTAAGAAATTTCGAAGTTCCAAAGTTATTTATATTCCTGCATTCCCCCCCAGAGTCATAAAATACTTGATCATAAAATACTCGGGTTTCAGAGTTTTAAAGCGCTCTAACTCTTCCGATTCTAAACGCAAAATGCCAAAGTTTGAAATATTCGAAGCATAGAGTTTCGATACTCGAGGTGTCGTGAATCTAGAGACTGAAATCTTGAAAAAAGATTTTAAAAATCCCGGAAATTTTACGCGACTTAATATTGTTCCGTTTTTAATCTTTCCATGCGAAGCGAGCTGAAATCAATACGGGGCGGCTGTGTTTTGCACGACGAGGTGTATTTCCCGCGGACTCGATATCGGGAGGTATCAATAATTCATGAGATATAATGCCGCGTTATTCAAGGGTACACCCGTAACCAGATCCCGTGCGGATTCCGCGAGACGCGCCACGGTATGTCATAGCGAGAGGATTAATGCTGTCCATTATGATGATTTATGTAAGACGCCTGATAGACCGCGAGAATAGTCTCGGGAACACGCGTGCTCGCAGCTGCACCGACGACGTTGATTACGCGAATTCATACGCATTGCATCTGCCGCACAAACACGTGCATTATTAATTGGTGCAAATTGTTGTACAGTGTAAAAAAATTGATTGGAATTTCGGACAAAGTGTCCGTAGCTTTTTTTGCAGACACATTTGTTGGAAATTTCAGACAGATGCTATTTGAATTTTCAGACATATTTCAATTTTTAGAACAGTAAGGACAAGACTCTCAATATTTTAATATAACTGAAATAAAAAATAAAACAAGGAGCAATTAAGAGCTAGACGCAAAAATAAAAAATGCGATAGATTCGTTAATAAATACAAGTTTATTATAAACATTTCGGTCCAATTCAGATCATCTTCAGCATAGAATTGTTAAGAACAAAAAGCAAGAAAATACAAAAAATAAAGTTTAGAAAAAACGGGGATAAGAGGTATGAGAATCTAATTAAATAAATACTTTAGAAGAAATCACAAATAAAGTACAAGTTCAATTTTCACACGAACTCTTCAGAACTTTCAGAAAAATAATTTCGGTAATTAAGATAGATTATCTGAAATTTCTTTCAGACACTCACATCTGAAAATTCAGACAAAAAAGTGTCTAAATTTCTAGAAATTTTTTTACATACACATCAATTTTTTGAAAGATCAAAAATTTCAATTACATTAAATTCCGTAAAATTAAATTCCATAAAATTAATTTTTAAGAAGCTAAATTTTTTAAAAATTCTAAAGTTTGAAGAATTAAATTTAACATATTTACATTCGCGGACGCGCGAGAAGAATCTATAGATTTCCAAAGATATAAAACTTTCGAACATCCAAAAGTCCGAATAGATAAACATCTGAATTATTCGATTTGATCAGAAATGCAAGATTCCATTCGAAATACCCGTAAATTGCCACTCGAGTTTGCAACGAAACAACTTTTTTAATCGTGGAACTTTGAACGCAATTATTGAAGCAATGTATAAAAATAGGATCAAACAAAGAGAAAAAAAAAAGAGAGAAATCGAGGAAAAGAAATGTCGAAACTTGCAGTTCCCCTTCTTGCGACCGTTTTCTTTCAGTTGGGCGGAAAAAGATGCTACGATTAAAGAAGCATCAAGGTGAACGTTCGCAAAAAGTGGACGATCGAAGCAAAAAAAGAAATGGCTCCTCCTTACGGTTCTCCCCTCATTTCTTCAATCGGATAAGAGAAAAAGAAAGGTAGAAGAGGTAAAATTTCTCGTTTTTGCGACGTTTCAGAATGTGATGTTGTCACGTCGCAGCATTTATCTTAAAAAAAAAAAATAAATAAAAATAAAAAAAATAAAAAAAAAGTAAAATAAAAAACAGGCCATATTTTCAGTAACAAAGTAAGATTTAAGTAAACACATTTCATAAATATTTTAAGTTAATTTTCAAAGTGTGTGTGTGTGTGTGTTGCGCATTTCACGATTTCGTCGCAGTATTTTACAATTTTTACAAGTTCCGAGAAGAGGTTCAGAGAGACTCGTAGTTCGAAAAAAATAAAAAAAAAAAATAAAAAAATACACAGCGCAGAGGGAACTCTAAAATTTTCCGCATATCGCGCGTTCGCAAATATTATACCAAGATTGAAAGCTTTTACACGATGAAGTGTGATAGGAGGATCGGAACGTTATTCGTATCGCGAGCAATATACCAGTATTATCTCTGCGCGAGAATGCAAAAATAAAGCCGTTATGTGTAAACCGACGATATGAATTGCGGCTCTGGAACATCGAGGGGTCGAGGAGGGTGGAGAAGGTGGGGAGGGGGGGATCCAAAGTTCGGTTCGAGGGTGGGCTTATTTGATTCGCGGACGTTATCGTTTGCATACGCGTCGCACCGTCATTCAGAATTTCGCGCGGCAAATCCTCGCGAAAGGCGTCCGTGCACGGCTGCGTGCACAATACGTGCGCAACACGTGGGACACGAGAGGATCCCGAGAGCGTCCGTTGTCGCTACTGAATACGTATATAAAAAACGATGACAGAATTATCAGGCACTCCGTGTCGCTGCTTAATCGCTGTTGAAGCGATTTCTGTTTTTTCTTTTTTTTTTTCATTCAACAGTCCGAGATATTTCGATCACGGATATTTACCCTTCAAACGTATCTCTTTGAAATCACTTTGGAATCAGAACAAATCTCTTTGGAATCATTAAAAGTTTGTATATAACTGGAAATTCAGGTTAAAGTTTAATATGATATTTCGGGAGATCTCGAATCGTCGAAGGTTTGAATATTTAGTTTGTATTTTGGATTTCTCAATCTTTGATTCCAGAGTTTTTGTAAACCTAATTTCGTTCCAGCAATAAAATTTGAAAACATTTTCGATGTCTTTGGAGTTCCGGGAAACTTCAAATATACAGAGTGATTCTATATAAGTAGGAAAAATTTTAGGAAATGTGATTCTTTGTCGAAAATTAAGGGAGGTCTTTTATATAAACATATATTTCTCTCTAAGGAGTTATATTCCTCCAAAGGGGGAAATAAATATTTATTATAATTTTGTATTATTTTTGTTCTATTTTTTCTAACATCTACTATAATTTTGTTTTGTGCTTGCGTTTTTTATTCTAAAAATCAACTTCTTGTAACTCAAAACCTGTTTAACACCGTGTTATGCATGATAATATATTTTTTTTTTTTGAAAATTAATAATTTTACGAAAAAAATCAAAGAAATAAAAAAGTTTCTAAAGAATCAAGCTTTTTAACGCACATTTTTAGATAATCACATTCCGGCCCGTTAAAAAGTTCTAATAAAAAATTAAATAGAGGTTGTTAGCTTTATTTCCTTATAACAATATAAGGATTAAAAAAATATTAATAAAAATTTTTTTTATTAGTGAAAAATGTCCACTAAATTTCATTTCTTTAACTTGTTCAAAATTTGAGAAAAAAAAATAGAAATCTAATTTTTATCTCCCATTTTGGAGAAGTATCTCCTCAGAGAGTATATATTTATATAAAAAATCCCCTTAATTTTTAACACAGAATAATCTCCTAAAAATTTTTCGCATTTATTTAGAATCACATTGTATATTTGAAACTTTAAATTTTTCATTTTTATGCGAAAGCTCAAATCCATAAAAATTCTTACACGATGACGAGGTCCGCTACATATCCGCAATCGATCCACTATTGTCCGCATTCTTCAAATTGCTCGATAAGCTCGACTATCGAGAACATCGTATAATTAACAAGAGCCTTGAGGCACTGAAACGCCCACGGAAACGCGATTTATTAAATAAGGCGTCTCCGAAGTGAGAATTGTTATTCCGTTAACGTAACACGGATTTCATACCGTCGACATTTCCCAAAGTAGAATATTGCGTTTCGCACAGCACCGTGGGCATATCGGATATTTGCATAATATTGCACGATGAGAAATTAACGTTCTTGATTCAAGATAGATTCAGCAAGTTTAGACATTCAGAGCGTTGAAAAGCTGCATTAACGCGATGCATGGAAATAAAACATGTACGAAGAAATGTAACGTGATGAGTTAAAATTTCCCTCCCGCGCTCTCACAAGACCATAATGAACGAGAACCTCCGGACGATATTTGCTACGTGCAAGTTTAACTGTCATCTTTACGAGGGTCCCGTGGAAAAAAAAATAAACGCCGGCGTAATGTATTATAAATGCATAGCGCATTTACAATGCGGATAAAATCTCGCGGTTTTTTTTCGAGCTATTATTAACGCGGGATGCGCACGCTTGCGGGATTTTCCGTTTTACTTTTATCATTGTAAGAACGACGTGTCACGTCGCTGCTGGAAATCGTGCATATATTATGTCAAGTTAACGGTGGATATTTTATACATTGTTGGAAAATGTAGTTTAAATTTAACATATATATATCAAATGTCTTAAACAGTTCATACAATTTTTTGTGTTAATTTAATTAACATAATACGAATATGTTAAATGCTGGCACTAATACTATGTTATTCGAATACAAAATGAATGCAAACTTATTCATAGTAATTTAAAATAAATTTAGTGTAAAAATCAACATATTTTTAATAATAATAAAATTAATTTAGAGAAATGTTATTGGCATTTTGTAATCACTTTCATTTCTGTTGTAGAATAAAATCAACATTTTTTGTTTTCTTATAAAAAAAGATTTGTTTTTGTAAAAATTTTTTTTTTGCCAATGTGTTCAGAATGTGTTGTCAATGTATTCTAAAACGCTAAAAAAACACATTTTTAAAAACATACGAACAAATGTCCGTATGCGTGCATGTGCACAAAAAGGACGTGGTTGCTCTAATTTCCATAAATTTTGAGATAACGGACTAAATTTTTTTATATGAGTAGAATATCATTAAAGGTTAGTTGGTATTGTACTTGGCTAGGATCGGTGAAGGGGTTTATTTTTTATAAAATTTTGAATTTTTCAAAAAAGGTGTTCTAATCTTCCGCAAATTTTGAGATATCAATCTAAATATTTTTATATGAATAGAATATCATTAAAGGATGGTTGGTATTGAATTTGATAAGAATTGGTAAAAGGGTTTATTTTTTATAAAATTTTAAATTTGTCAATAAATATCTGTGCAGACTTTTGAATTTTTCAAAAAGGGTGTTGTTCTAATCTTCCACACATTTTGAGATATCAGGCTAAATATTTTTACATAAATAGAATATCATTAAAGAATAATTGGTATTGAATTTGATGAGAATTGGTGAGAGTTCATTTTTTATGAAATTTTAAAATTTTCTAAAAAAAAGATTACTGATATTATAAAAGAAAGGAAATAAAATTATGAGGAAGCAATGTTCTAATTTGCACAATTTTTTACTTATTTTATAAATTTTAAGATAAATCTTGTCATTAATAATACACATATCTATTGTGTAAAATTAAAAATGTACACATTGCGTTATTTTGTATATCTTTTTTAGTTATTTTGATAATTCACATTTGAGTTTTATTAACAGAACAGCAATATATTAACTTAACATAAATGTGTTAAATATTTAACACAAAAATTTTAAGCGGCATATTTTTTAACAAAAAGACAAAAAATTTTTAACAGTATATAAATGTGAATCATGTTAAATATTATTATTTATTATAGATTTTTGATTTTCCGGAGATGGCAATTTGATGACATATTGATGGAAGTACAGCGTCAATGCCAATAAACGAAACTTCAGCCAACGGCGAACGCGTGTCATTTGATTAATTATACGCTGCGTACGCGTGTCATTTGATTAATTACGCGTTGCGTACGCGCGCGATTTGTCGCCACACATCTGGAAAATTCTTTTAAAATTTTCCTGTCAGCGGGAACTCTGCGTCGCTCGTTAAACATATTCGTGATACGCATTACGTCGAATCGTGCGTTAATTAGAGGACTGTTCGCCTTTCATCTTCCCCCAATGTATAATTTATCCCAATTACTCCGTAAACTCGCAATTCCCGAACTAAATGGAATTCGCCAGTTTGGACATGCATTCATATTTAATCAAAAGTTAGTGAACGCACAAGTGCAGTTGCTTCTTAGTTCATCGAGACGCTTCGCGAGCAATCCTTTAAAATCAACAGGGTGTCTACTCAAATCATGTAAAAAAAACTTCCTGATTTTCCAGATATTTTTGTTCAAAGTCCAGATAAAAAAAAATATTTAAAAAATTTTTTTATGCAATTTTAAAATTTCTAAAAATAGGTTTTCTTTATTGTTTTTCTAAAAATAGGTTTTCTTTATTGTTTTTCTAAAAATAGGTTTTCTTTATTGTTTTTTTGTTGTTTTTTAATGTTTCCCAGTCATACAAAGGAAAAAAAAGGAGCCTCTTAAGTTTCAAATGCTAGATTTACAAATGTATTGAAAAAAAACTGAATAACTTTCGTAAGATAATCATTTTTCATTTACATACAACATTTTAATTTTTTTATTAATAAAAATTACAATAAAAAATATGTACTGCATATTCAATATTTTGTTAAGACACTGAATACATATAAACAAACAAATAAATATATAATATATAAATTTATAATATATTTCAAACACGTAATTTAGTTAATTGGCTTGCCGATTGTTCGCAATGTAAAAATAAAAATCAAGAGAGAATTTAAAAAAAAAAATTTCCTGAGTGCCAATAAAATTCCCTGATTTTTTCAATATACAAAAGGAATTCCCTGAAGATTTCAAGTTTCTCATGTTTTTCTAGGGAGAAATAACCCAATCAGAAATTACATAGTAGACCGCAAGTTTTTATCAAATAAAGTTGCACGAGATATCAAGATTAGTCTTGATATCTGATTGTCTCGAAATTTGGAACAAGATCAAGACAAAATTTTTAATTAATTATCGAGACAATTCTCAAGACAGAGATTGTCAAAATTATTGATTTTTAAAAAGAAGAAAAAAATATGTTTATTTTTATAAATTAAAAGAGAGAAAAATCTGAATTCTGGCATCATTGTATGCAACTTCCTTTTCAAAAAAAGAGGCAGCAAATAAAGAAAGCAAATATATATATATGTATATATGTTTTGGAAAATGAACAGAAATATAAATAATAATAATTATTTTTAATAATATTATATATATTATAAAAATTGTTAAATATTATTTTAATACCAATATGCAATATTTCTACGAATAATATCTTGTCTTGAGTCTTGTGTCTATTATCGGATAATCGTTCCTTATGGCCGTTCTCCGTCTACGTAAACAGCTTGCGAAATGGAGCATTCCTTTGAAAGCAATCGTCTTGACCGTATAACTGTCGTCATGCGTCGCTTTGCCGGTTTCATTAATGCCGCGACAACGACAGGCTCGAGCGCTGCGGCTGACACGTGCGTGTGATGTACTACTGGCACGCCCGGAAAGCGCACGTCGTCACTGCCGTGCCGTCGCGGCCGCATTCCTGCGACTATTTGCCAGTAAGACACGTCGGCACTTCTCGTTTCTCATCGTTTCGTGCCTGAATCTGCGATCTCGCGACAGAATGTATCTCGCTCGCGCGACACTTGATTTTCAGATGAGCGGTAATCCAGAAATGATCGCGAGACAAAACGTTCTTGTCAACATCGATCGATCTTGTGCCGAGATGATTTGAATAAGATAGTGTGCGTTCAGTTCGCACGCTAATATCAGGAACTATTGCTAATAAAATTAATGTGTTTTTTTTAATGATATATATAATTATATATTATAAAATTATATACAACATATATATATATATATATATATATATATATATAATTTTAAAATATAATATAATATAATTTTAAAAATATAATATAATTTTAAAATAGTAATAAAATAAATCATATAAAAGGTTTTTTCTAATAAAATTTTTTTTTTAATTTACCTTAGTCTCTTACCTTACTCTCCTAATAAAATTAATATATATACATGTTTTTTAAATTTTATAAATAATGATATATTATAAAATTATGTATATAATAATATATATGTATATAATATTTAAATAATAATAAAATAAGCTATATATAAAAACTTTTCTCTAACAAAAATGTTTGTTGTAATTTACTTTATTCTCTTGCTTAATAAAATTATTATATATATAGTTTTTAATTTTATGTATAATAATATATTATAAAATTATATATATATATAAATTTTAAAATAATATATAATAAAATAAATGATACAAAAACTTTTCTCTACAAAAAATTTTCGTTTTATTTAATTTTTATTTAATTTACTCTCTTCCATTACTCTCTTATATGATAAATTTAGTAACATTGTTTTCGCTTGACGTATATCTTTTAGATTACCGGGATTAAGGGGATGCTGGTATAATCAACTGAAGTTCTACAGAATAAGATGCATACCACACTATCATCCTAAGAGAATTTAATTCGCAAGAAGCACTAGTTTCGGTCTAGCTTCCGGGTTTTTGTTGCGCCAACTTAGTGTCCTAATTAGATTCTACATTCAAAATATCTCGAGCGGAATTTACATCATTAATTAGTTTCATACTTCTTCAAGTAATTCTTTTCTTGGAGTTCTCGTAAAAGCTCGATTACTTGATAATCCATTTTTTATTATTATTTTCGCATTATTATGTAATTTTTAAATCAAAAGATTAAAAAAACAAGTTTGTAGTTATGTATAAAAATTTAGATTTTTATAAAAAATTTTGACAAGCAGATTTGAACATCTCTTTTTTCAACAATTTCGCAGTATACATATCCTTTTCTATTTTAAATTTATTTAGTCATTTATTTGCAAAGTTATTTCTGACTTACCGTGACAAGTAATTAAAACTCTTGTGCTCGTCAAAAATTTTTTCCCAGACAACACTCCTTTCACTCTAGTGATATTTGAAAATTATTTGAATAATTCCAAAGTCAAAAATCGAGTACAATTTATTTGTTTGATTTCTGATAAGACCCGCTTCATATTTCAGAAGCTATTAATAGAAATTAGCTTAAAACATTTAAATAAGTATGTAATTTAATGACTGTCATTATCGCTGATGAACTTCGCTTATTCCACAATTGCGAACATAATTGTCTAGTTGTCTAATTGAGATTGTCAAGTCTAGATATATGCGCGAGTTTTATATAAACACTGTAAAAAAAATTAAATAAAAGAAACTTCAGATAGTGTCTGCAGTTTTTTGCACACTGCATGAATTTTCCGACAGAATGCTGTCTGAATTTTTAGACAGAATGCTGTTTAAATTTTCAGACAGAATGCTATCAAAATTTTCAGACACACTCTTCTGAATTGTTAGAAAAACGATTCTGACGATTAAGACAAATTTTCTAAAATTTCCTTCAGACAGATCTCCCAGATCTAAAAATTCAGACAAAAATGTGTCTAAATTTTCCGAAAATTTTTTTGCAGCGTACATGTATATATAACGTATATAATATATTCTCTCTTTATTTATGTCACACTATATCGCGGCTATATCTTGAACTTTCTTCTGTTTCTCTCTTTGAAATTTAAAGCCTTTATCAAACTCGACGCTTTATGAGTAACGACAACTACGCAGCCGCGGGGGAAGAGATAAAAACGGAATTTTCACAGAGAAAGAGAGAAAGAGAAAGAGAGAGAGAGAGAGAGAGAGAGAGAGAGAGAGAGAGAGAGAGAGACGCGATTGCAGTGAGAGAAACTTTTCTTTCCGTTAATGCATTCTCGCGTATTTTCGCGTGTCTCGCATAGGATATATCTCGCCCGCAGGCGTCTCGTTCCTGCCTGATCGCGAGATTTTTTCATTAGCCTACTTCCTTGGATGTTGCGTATCGTTATCACAACGAGGATACATTTTTGCCACGCTCGTTTGCTACGTGAAATAGACTTCGTTCCAGGCGAGATCTAAAAAGTTATAGACGTCGCTTTTTTCGGAAGTGTCGAGTCCGTTCTATCATCCCGTGATAACGTGATAAAATTGCGTTGAACTTCGCGAAACGCTGGCGGGGAAAAAAATGCCTGAGAAGGAAAAACGTAGCGAAAAACATGACGAATGAAAAATCAAAGGCGAGAAACAAGGAACGACACGACATACATTCGAAAACCAATATCCGCGCCCGGTTCCGCTTCGCGTCCGGCAGCGCGTCGCGTCGCGCCGCTTTTCAAAAATCGCCATTCGACATTTTAATAAAACGTCAATCGAGGGAGCCGCAATTGGAATCGGGTCGCTCGCGTCCTCGCACGTTGGTCGAAATAATCCGGGTCCAGTCCGGATCCGGACGGGTATCAGACGATACGGGACGTTATCAGGTTGCGGAATCATTTCGCCGCGTTTGCGCACTTGCCGGCGGCAAGTCGGTTACATCGATAATAAATGCGACAATTTTTGCAGAGATTTATGAAAGGGAGGTTATTGTAACTGATCCATTGAAATGCGACTGGGAATAAGAAAAGCGACAAGAGTTATTTCCAATTAAATTTTAAATTCTATTCTCGCCTTTTTCGCCCACTTTTTTATGCTCTCTCTCTCTCTCTCTCCCCCTCTCTCTCTTTCTCTCTCTCTCTCTCTCTCTCTCTCTCTCTTTCTCTCTCTCTCGTGAAATATTTCACGTAATATCTGACGAATATTTTAATAAAATAAGTATGAAAGATATATTGTAAAAAACTTTTTTTTATATCATTCGGGCGTAAATTTTTTACGATATGGATATGAAAAGGACAATTTATAGTTTTGTCATATAGATTTAGGACGCGCAGTTTAATTGATTTATTGTGATAGATATTCTTTTAATATATGTAATATTAACTAGAAATTAATGCGTAATTTTTTAAAAATTAATTGAGAAAATATTCATAATTTAATTTCTTGTAATGTAATATGTAAACTTTATATAAAACTGTAACAATTCAAATATAAGAATTTAATAATGGAAAAGCAAAAAAGAAATATTTTTCTATAAAACATTTCATTTTAATACTTCCTCCCATACAATCTAACGTTCAAAGGTTAGCTAAATGTCAACAATTTGTCGGCGTTATTTTATAATTTTCTTCTGCAACGCGCAGCGTGCATTGCTGACAGCTTGACGCCTTCTCTCTCTCTTATACTGTTTACGTACAAAATGTGTACAATATAATTATAGAGGAAAAAATCGTGCTGTAAAATCTCGTATTAAACTTGTGTGCACTGTGTGCGACTACGGGGTGCTCGCTTTAAACGAGGGAAGACTTAAGAAAAGATTCAACATCCATATAAGAGAGATACGTTGTACTCCATACTTGAAGTTGGGTCGCTATCAACACTCACCTGCACTCTCTTAAACGTGGGACGCTACGGACTTTTTCAGATTCGTTCTATATTTATGCTCGTAATCTCGTCGATCATCGTCCAAGATCGATCGGCCTTTTTTCTGATCTGTCAGCTCTTTTTTTTTACGGTCTTGATTCTTACGGCCATTAAACGACGCGGCTCGAATTTTTATTTTCCTAACGCTCTTCGCGGATAATCGTTTATTTGTCGTTTCCGCTTTGATTGAACTGAGAATTCCTCGAGTCTCAATAGTTAAAAATTAGAAAATCGAGAAGAAGATATTTGAAATTACGTTATTTTTAATGAATATCGTAATGAAATTGTACTTTTATATAACCGTGAAAATTAATCTAAACAAGCAAAAATATTTCAGTTTAAATTTATAAACTTATTTTCTTTTTTAATAATTTATCGCAAAAGTAAAAAAAATTAAAAATTCTAAAAATCTTGGAGACTTTTTTTACTTTGAGTTCGACATCGTCAGACAATTGAAAAATAAGATCCGTGAATAAAGAGCTAAAGAAACACAGCTGCGGTTTCAGTCGCGTCAGTTTCTTTCGGTTTCCTTTATGTAATCGAGTCTAGATTAAGTCGTCCAGTCTCTCGTGCTCTTTACTTGACGACTGGCTGACAAAAAGGTTTTATACGCCTCCAATTGTGACTACGAGCGAATGAAAAGGCTGAATAAAGAGCGAACGAAGCGGCCGTGCCTGGCGGAATTCCGGGCATGAGCCGCTCGGTTTTCTTCTTTGATATACATCCACGGTGGTGCCTCTTGAGAATGCAGGTCAGGGTTGGCGAAGGAAAAGGGAACAAAACTAACTTCTCCCGGTAGTTAAACCGAGCGGCGAGATGTGCGGAGGGGAAGCATGCTGTACAGGGTGACACGGAAGTACCATCACTCAGAATGCTCAGCTGAAACATCAGGTGGCTAAATGCAAGATTTTCGCACGAGGATCCCGAGAACTTAAAAGAGTCTCGAAATCCGTGGATATTAGAACTCGGAAAGTTTTTGACGTGTTCTTCATTGTAGTTCGATGGATGGAAAGGAAAAATTGAGAATGCAAGTTTCAAACATCGTACACTGTAAAAAGTTTTCTACAAATTCAGATATATTATACTGTTTAAATTTTCAGATCGTCTGAAGATTCAGACAGTGGGTGCAAAAAAGCTACAGACTGAAGTTGTCTGAAGTTTCGCACACACAGTCAATCTTTTTTACAGTGTAGGATAAATACTTCGTAATCGAAGTGAATCTAGATTAGTATTCTGGGGACTTTCAAATCCCAGAGATAACGCAGTGTGATCAGATAAAAAAAATGTAGATGCTTTGAAAAAGATTCAAGAATTAACATATTTAAGAAAATTGTAATATTTGAGAATTTTCCACTAAATCTTCAAATTAAAAGACATAAATTTTTGGATCCTTGGATTTCGAGATTCTTAAAATAAAGATCCTGATGACGGAAAACATTAAAAATTCACACATATAACATTAGATTATTTTCATTTTTAAATTCTGACCAAATGTTTTGTGGGTACTTCCGGATCATCCTGTACAAGTTGCTGATATATTAACTACGTGGGTGAGAGCGTATTTTGCATGTACATACAGTGAAACGCGCGACGTATAAACGGGGAAATTCGTTCGGGGAAAATCGAGAATCGCAGATGTCCGCGGAACTTCCGAAGGAAATCGTGCGTTCCATGTCGAAAACGGAAACACACGCCATTTTCATTCAACGACCGCGTTCCTTCGAAAGCTCACTGAAATGTTTGCGAAACACGAAACTCTGTAAGTTTGCTCATGCTTGCTGCGTCTATTTACGACAAGACACTTGTTTACGTCAGCAATCGGAGAACATGATAAAATTGGAAAATAGATTTATATACTTGCAATTCTTATCATCTCACTCATCTTCTTACAACAAAAGACACCGACAATACTTTCATTTCCTCTTGTTCTTATTTCTTCCCTCAGTTCTTACGCAAAAGTTAGTGATCGAGAGTGTTAATCCAGAATAATTATGTGAATTAAGTGTCGAGTATTACGCCTTAACGAAAAAAAGAAAATCAAAAAAATATTATGTTGTGTGTGTGAAAATTTATATACCAGGAAATTTATACAAGGGCTTAAAATATATCGTAATAAATTTTCTGATCTGTATATATTTTTGCTGAAATAACGGAAACGATTGTGCAAAATGTTACTCACGCGCGCAGAAAACGGGTATTGAATTATTTACGGCGGCTACGCGAGGTTCGAGATATCGAGGATGGAGGAAGCCTCTTTTATAATCCCGCGGATAAAAATCAAAGAGTTACAACAATCGATGCAAGCGCCAGTGTCCAAAAACTTAACGTTGTTGGATCAATTCCAATCTCGATATTGTCATCATTTTTTACTCCGACACTCCATTATTTTAACCAAATAAAATTTTTGACTATTATACTATTTTTGAAATAGTTTATAGTTTATATTTTATTTCTATATTCTCATATGTACATGTGCAACAAATTAATATATAATTCTCGGATTATCAGTAAAAATTTAATCAAAAGCGAATTGGAAAGATTAATTAAGAGTAATACTGGCATTACGTTTTATGACATATTCGTGATTTTAACTAAATAAAATTTTTGACAAAACAGTATATTTTATTTCAATATTCTCATATGTGCGAGAAATTAATATATAATTCTCAGATTAGCAGTAAAAAATTTAATCAAAAGCAAATCGGCAAGATTAATTAAGAAGCTTGCGCGTCATCAAAATCGTTTGTGCAAAAATTTCTTTTCAGTCTAGAATAATTTATTCATTCGTGTATAAAAATACAATATACTTATCAAATTTTTTAATCGCGATAATTATATTTTATAGACTTCACAAAATTTTCAGACATCCGCGTTAAATTTTTCGTTCGATCTTATTTCTGGAAAACCGCAAAATTTTTAAGATAACATACTGAGAAAAATCGCGTCGAACGCCCGTAAAAGGGGGAAAAGGAACAATGGGATTTTCCTTTTAAATCGTATGCGTTGCGCGCGAGCGGAATAAAAGTCTCTCGCGACGCTTGGTCGAGCAATCTTTCCCGACAGCTCCCGCATTCTTGGCGTTCACCGCGTTGCAAAACAGTCGGGACAAAATTTCCGCGTCCGACCCGCGTATACACACGGCGTCGCACGCTCGTGGGAAGGATTTTATTATTTCTCGAGCGTCGTATTTCGCCGTTTACTACGAAAACGCACCCCCGCGCGACGCGGAATGCAGCGGTAGTGAAGCGCAGATTGTTACGATCAATATTTGCCAGATGCACTTTCCTTAACGCGAACTGTGCTCGCGAAAACTCATGGGATTTTATTGTACCGTGAGTTGGGCTTTTGCATCTCCTTTTCTTTATACGTCTGCATAATATTTTTACAAATTAGTATTTAAATATTTAATAATCGATTCTTTATTTGTGCATTGTATCAGTTAAAAATCGGCTTAAAAAATACCAGCTATCTCTACGAGAATTTATAAAATTTATTAAATACATTCTTCCTGTTTGAGGAATTGTTTGTAGTGACAGGCTTATTTGTTACTTGAAAAGCCTCGCTAACATTTCTCAAATCTCGAAAATAAGCAAGCTGAAAAGAAAAAAATGCGAAAAAAATGAATACACTTATTTAACAGACTAACATATGCTCAATCACTAACAAATATATTATGATGTACATATATATATGTAAGATTAAAAAACAAGTGTCTTTCGTAAATTTTCTTTATGCTATCAATATTTTTATCAATTGTTTTTATATGCTGCAAATTGTGCCGTTACTGCGGCAGTTTGTACCACGTTTTACGTGCGCGTAAATGCAATTATAGCGTCTAGATGCTATAAAAGGAAAAGAAGCATGAGCATGACCGTTTCTACTAGAACGTCATTGTTTTACGCTCGTATTCCCATCGAACGTCCCGCCAATATCGTCGCCGATTGCGTTATATGTGCATGTGCATATACGTTACAAGGCATATCCGCATACAGGGCATCCCAGAAGTTGTGCGCTTTTTCCTCTCAACCGTGTATTAAATGCAACTACAAATTACAAGAATAAATTTCAACAGAAATATTTTTTATTCGTGAAATTTTTATAATGTCAAAGACTGAGAGGTAAGCGTAAAAGTGATCTGGAACACCCGGTATACGCGCATATACAATACAGGGTTTGCTAGCGAAAAATCGTCATCTCCCACCGTCTTGACGTAGTTGACGGTCTCGGCGGTCGCCTCGGTGAGGGCCCGGCGAAGTCGTGATCGTCGCACCTGCGACAATGTACGTGGACATAGTACGACCCCCTGGCCGCCCTGAGAACCGGAAGCGGCTGTGCCGGACGCTGCGGCCGTGGAGGAGGAGGGCACCGCTGCCGCCGCCACCGCCGTCGTCGTCATCGTCGACGAGGACGATTTGCACCACCACCACGGGAACTGGACGCGATTATATATCGAGATAACACGTGGTTAATAATAATAATTATGATTACAATAATACACCTCCCCCACTCTGTCTTTTTATTCCCTGTCATCTGCGGCAGTCGCGGTGCACGTGGACGACGAGACAGACATCACAAGTGCAAGACAGCATAAAGAGACAGACACGTGGACGGATACGGGATAATCAGTTGCACCAATTAACAATGAACGCGGTCGTGATTAATTATTCAGATATAAAAGCTTTTACTTCTCTATTGGCAGTACACTGTAAAAAATTTTTTAAAAATTCACACACATCTTTGTCGCAATTTTCAGATCTGGATGTTTGAACAATTTTTTAGATCTGTCTTAATCATTAATTAGAGTCTTTTTTCCAAAAGTTCAGAAGAGTTGTCTGAATATTGAAGTGTGTCTAAAAATTGAAATGTGTTTGCAAATTCAGATAGCATCCTGTCTAAAAATTGAAGTATGTCTGAAGATTTAGATAGCATCCTGTCTGAAAATTGAAATATGTTTGAAAATTCAGACAGCATTCTGTCTGAAAATTAAAATGTGTCTGAAGATTCAAACAGCATTCAGTCTGAAAATTGAAATATGTCTGAAAATTCAGATAGCATCCTGTCTGAAAATTGAAGTATGTTTGAAGATTCAGACATCATTCTGTCTGAAAAGTGTATCTGAAGATTCAGACAGCATTCTGTCTGAAAATTGAAGTGTGTCTGAAGATTCAGACAATATTCTATCTGAAAACTCAATGTGTCTGCAAAAAACTGCGGACATTTTGTGTCTGAAATTCCAGTCAATTTTTTTACAGTGTAGCTTTAATTCGACATTTTTGTCTACAGTGATAATGCAATTGAATCTCAGCTAATTCTGCTCGTCTTTTTCTACATTTTATATATAATTAAAAAAAAAATTATTAATCTCAATGATTAGCAAGTATGCAATCGATTTTAAGAGTCGGTTGGACTCACAATCTCGATTAATTATAACTATTTTATCATTAGTTTCTTTCTAAATCGTATCTGTAATATTGAAAAAAAAGGTCTTTCAATCATAACTAATATATCGCTAATATCTTCAATAAAATAACACGCGCTTATCTCTTTAAAAAAATCTCTTTTTATATAACTACATCATAACTACATCTCTTTTTATATAACTATATCATATCTATTTGATTTGTAATAAAATATGTTTTGGAAATAAATGATTCCATTTTATGCTTGTTATTGAATTACTGTTGTATAATAACAGAGAGATAAGATTTAATGAAACGACAACATTGGTGCAACCAGCCCGGAAATACAACAGACAAGTGACGATTTCTCTCTTTGCGGCGCAAATAGCTCAAGAGATATCTCTCTCCTTGCATTTCTTATCCTTATCTCGATTCGTCCTGACGTTGCTCGCGCGGCTCTCTACTTCTGTCATTTCTAAGCAGGCGCAAATCATCTACGCCGACAACTAACTCGGTGCTACTGCTAAACTAATGACTCGTAGTCTACGCAAAGTCAGCAGAGAAGCAAATCGAGTCCGTGTTAATTTCCACGAAATGATAAATACTAACCGTCGTAACAAGCACGTAACACGATAAGAATACTGTTGCATTTTGCGTTACAAGCTTTCTCGACAGTTACTAGAATCGGAGCATTAAAAAAATCTACCTCTAACAAATTTTATGATGGTATTTTAAATTTAGCAACTTTTTTGTGGTTAAAAAATATAATTATTGTTAATAATTATCAAACTTCATTAATCAAAATACGTATATATAATTAAATATTATTACATTAAATTTATTTAAATAAGAACTGCTTCTGATTTCTCTCATTGAGAAAGAGAGTATAGCACAATGCACTTAATATGATTTATGGACAAGTTATCTGTTTCGCTGCAACGGTCGGCATAGTGAGAATATATCCCGAAGAGCTATCGATTCGCATAAATACACGAGTTCGTGTTGTAGATAGCCGCGGGCTAGTTGCCGCACGCGAGCACTCACTTGTTCAGTAACTATCGACAAGTCAAGTAGGAGGCAAGTTGCGAGGCGAACGAGAGAAAGCTCTTGTATTTCGGGACATGCTCGATCATCCTTTGTGACGAGCTGATATCTCCAAGATCGCGAGCACTTTATACTCGACTTACTTAACTCAAGTTTTTGGCATCTTGACTCGTGTGAAAAAAAAATTCTTCATCGAACTCGTTCGATTGACCTCGAGAATCTCCGCTCCATCGTCACAATCGTCCCTAATTCTGTCAAACTTCAAGTTGAAGGATCATCGTCGCTTTCGGTGTTCTCGGGCGCTGAAGTTCTAAAGTACACATCCTAACCAGTCGCTCGCTTCAAGAAGCAAACAAGTATTCTTCACGTCGGATTTATCTCTCTGCTGACTTCATGTAAACCGACATAAGGATTTGCTAGACTAACAATAAGACTGGATAGGTCGATTGTTTAAACAAAATTGGAGGGATGAAACGAATGACGAACGTTGAGGAGAACACTTCGGAGAAAACTCGATGGAATTGAAGATGATAAAAAAGAGAGAGAGAGCAAAAAGATGATGTAATGTTGAAAAGATCGTCCCGGAAACGGCAAATCGGTTGATCCGCGCCAAGAAGTCGAAAGCGGGAAATACTTTTGCGGAAATCCAGAATTCTACCGTGTAGATTTACGACGCCGGATAACGACGGGAACGGAATGAATGACCCCAATCTTATCGGTAGTATATTTCCGCATCGTCGCTCGCGAGACGAGAAGGGCTGGCGATCAACTCGGAGTAGATGCCGGAAAAGTAAATTTGGTTTCGAGTTAAACCCAACGACTTTGACGGCCGGAAGTGTGAGCCGAGTCATACACCGAGTGTCGTAAAAGTATTGCATTCTCTTCGAACGGCGTATTTTCTAATAAATACCTATCAAAATCACTGAAATTATTGAATTCACTGTGAAAAATCAATTTTACTAATTTTAATATTTTCGCATTGGATGCATTCTGTCAAATAAATATTTTACTATAATTAAAATCAAGAATTGTCTTCAAATATGTATATATGTTAATAACCCAAATTATTTAAATCTAAATTTTTTAACGAAAGAATAAGATTTCGGTTATTTTTATTTGTTCAATCTTGAATTTGAATCAATTATTATTCTTAGTTCTAAGTTTAAACCGATTAATATGCATATTCAATTGTAAAATTTTAATATTTTAATAAAAGGGATACAATATTAGACGAGAGAGGAATAATCATTGTAATTACCTCGCTTGCTTCATAATCACAAACATCCGTATGAAAAATCGGATCACGTTTGCAAGGAATCGTCTTGTCAATTCTCTCCAAGGGTTGATACCCTTATTCAGAGGGAATCGAATCACTTTCTCGTCACGATCTCTAGTCTTTTTTCCTTACCTGGAAGGATCAATTTTGGACGTAATTTCGAAGATCAACATGCAATTATATACGTTTCTGATCAAAATCGAATCGTCAACGAACTGCAAAGACAACATATTATCAAGACGTATTATCCTTGTTTTATATAAGAGAATTCAATGTAATTTAATTTATGTTTTAATTATCGTCGTTCAATTAGCGTAAAGGAATCAGCAGTTAATAAAATTCCGCATATAGATAAACTAAATTAGAGAACAGCGGATAATAAATTCCGCTGCGTTTCGTGCAGCGAGTGATTTTACAGACGTTCCATCTCTGTCGCGATTAATATTCGCTGAGAAGAGAGCGATGAAAAATTACCGCTGACTCCTCTCCATTTACTGACGTCTGCTTTGCCGGTGGACGCGGAATTAATGCGCGTAATAACCGAGTCCGTGGGGCGAAGGAACCAAGACATTGATTAAGTTTCTCTCCGCTTAATTAGCCGCGTCACGTTAATTACCGGTCGCGTACTCGGCTTCGCGACGACAAATAGTTCGGTTTCATCGCGGACAACTTTTTCCACGAGCGGAAGGAAAGAAGGGGTTGATCGACAAAGTTGAAGAAGACTGCGAGCGATTACTTAGGGCGTAAAGTATGCAATTGAAAATTCCAACGCTATTCCCCACCCTCGCACGATTGGATGCCGCAATGGCAAAGCGATTTAAAAAAAGAAAAAAATGGCGAGTTACTCGGATGCAAATAAATGACAGTCTGCAAATTACGCGCCGAGGAATGTTCGGGGAATTAATATTTTCTTCATTTGAACGTATAGGGGATTGCACAAGATTCAAGACAAGAATATTCGAAATATTTTTGTATTGATATTTTGAAATATTGAAATAGTTTTGTATTGATATTGAAAACTTAAATCATGTCTTGATTTTAAGTGAATCTTGATAGCAAAATTTTGTCTTGTATTGTCTTGTCTCGATTTTATCAATAATTTTTCTGATACTAAACAATTATTTAAAATAATATTTAACAATACATAATCTTTATAATATATAATAATTTAAGATATTATTATTATTTACGTCGTTCGTTTACTTCCCAAAACACTACAAACACACGTGCACGTAGCGTAGCTAAATATTATAAATATATAAATATATATTCATAATATTATAAATATATAAATATATATTTATAATATTATAAATATATAAACATATATTTATTATATTTTAATATTATAAATAATATAAATATATAATTATATTGTGTCAAACCTTATAATTGTATATTTTGTTTATTATATTGATTGTGTCTAAATTTGTAAATATAAATGTTTTTATTTATTAAATAAAATTGTTTACGTTTATTTAATATAGTGATTATTTCTCATTTAATTTACACACAAGTATAAAATACATTATAGCTTTTTTTTAATAAATAATCTTGACAATCTTAATGTTGTTTTAATAATAAATAAAAAAAATTTATTGTCTTGATCTTGTCTCGAATACGGAGAACTAGTCTTGACATCTCGTGCAACCTTAGTAATGTGTTTCGCGAGAGAGAAGACTTTGGAAGGCTCATTAACAACGTGAAATAAATCAATTCAGATTAAATAACTGTGATGTAAGCAGAGATGATGTAATAAATAACTCCATACATAAATTGGCCGTTTGACTTTTAATAACCGTTCCGCCTGCTTTTTATTATTCAATCGCGCAAACATAACGCGACAGAGTTGTATTAATAAGAGAACGAGGAAATAATTTATGATTTCAATATTATCTCGCGACGCGCGCCAAGATACAAGCAAAATTTATTTTACCCCTTTACAATCTCGACAGTATTTTTCCACCGATTAAGGACACGGTCGGTGATCTCGCCGAATAGTTCGGAGCGCGAAACGGCTGAAAGTTATCCTTATGCAAATGCAGGCTATTATCCTTACGGGACGGGCGCAAAATTAAAAGTTCCGCGAGCTAATATATGCGGAACGCGCAATGAAAGATTCAAATTCGAGGGCCCCGTGGGGAAAAAGCTCCACCAGCCGGATCCTCTCTATTAAATCCCACATAATGAGAGAGAACGGATCCCTGAGACAAATAGAAAACCGATGCTGAAGTTGCCTGCGAAGCTCTTGGAACGTCCTATTGCGTTTACATATACTCCATTTCGCGCAATTACTTAATAATTAATTGACTAATGAAGATTAATATATGAACTCTGCCGTCCCCCCACGTTGCTTCATTTATTTATTATCTTATTATCTTTCTACTTAATTCGCAGTTTCTGCGCGCTTGAGAAAATTCTCAATATTAAAGATTTTTGCAGTTTAATTTCACAAATAAAAAAAAATTTATATTAAAGTTTCCTAATTAAAAGTGAAACTTTATCACATACATTCCAATTTTTATAATTGAAAGTAAGCTATCTAAAATTTGATGAATTTTGGAGACCAGTTTAAAAAAATTAATTTTTAAAATAACTTTTTTTGTCGAAATTGTTATTTTTTTTCATCTATATGAATTCTCTTACGGTAGGAATTGAAAGTAATTTGCGAATGTGTGTGTAGTAACTTCTAACGCGTGCAGATTTAAACAAACAACAATAACTAAAAGTGATGACGCGAGTGTAATCGCGAAAGTGCCGGGCTTGTTTCAAGATCAGCAAAAAAATCTCACGCCTCCAACCGCTACGAAGATATTTTTTTCCGGTCGTTAAGCAAGAGATAGAATATCTTGGAAATTGCCCGATATTATATATCTGACACGTAAGAGCTGTAATATGCGATAGTATGCGCTGCGAACTGCAGATGCCTGGGACTGTTTCTTGTCATCTTTGAACTTTAAACCAATAATTTTAGAGAATCTACGAATCTACTTAAAGAGAGAGAGAAACTTACTGTATTCGCATATTTGACAAAATATAATTCAATATGTAATCTTGTTTAAATAAAAATATGAAAAAATGTTGTGGCATCAGTGTTCTACTTTCTCGCGACAAAATAATTCTGATTGGTTCATAATTGTATATTCATTCGATCGAGTATTAAAAAAGTACATATAATATTCTATTAGAAAATCTATTATAAAATCTTGTTGGTAATAATTATATGTGTGTGTGTAGTAAATCTATTTTATTCCAAAAACATTATCTAACGTAATTCAGGGTATTTATTTAGAGCTTGCAAAAAAGTTGCCTGCGAATTGTCTGATTTTTCAGGTAATTTGGTCAATATTTTAGGTAAAATTAAGAAATTTTTAGATAGAATATTTTAAAATAAGTTTTTTTTTTGTGTGCGTTTTCTAATGTTTTTCATTCATACAAAAGAAAAATAAATCACTTAAATTTTAAATATTAAATTTAAAAATGTACTGAAAAGAACTGAATGACTTTTGTAAGATAAGTGCTTTTCATTTGCATAATATTTTCTTTCTATAATTAATTGTAAAAATCACAATAAAAAATGTGTACTCACTATTGTGTATTCAGTATTCTTTGCTATAACAATAAACATATAATCAAAGAGAGAAAGATATATTTATAATATATTTGAAACATGTAATTCACAATCATTGGCCAATCAGTTTGCCGATGCTTGCAACATAAGAACAAAATGATCAGAGAGAAAAAATTCTTTGAATAAAATTCCATGAGAATTCCCTGATATTTTAAGGTATAATAAAAACAAAATCCTTAAGAATTCCAGGTTTTCTACATTTTTCGAGGGAGACACTCCGTAATTGATTAAGAAATTATTCTATAATAAAATTTTCATAATTATTGTTCTTTAAAGAAATAATCGATATACATACGAACACGTTGCAGAATAACAGGATAACAGTTTGTTTGGCGTTTTTTTTTCAGCACAACTAACAATAAGCAAGAATTATATAATATCTAGATTTGATACAATGTAAACTATTTTTTTTTTTTAGATTAAAACAACACGACACAAGAGAGGAAAGAAGGAATTGAAGAAACTGTGTCGCGAAAAATCGCGCCGACATCGTGTTTTCAAGCAAAAACATACGATTTCAAATGGAAACTCGATTTTCACAGCCGCGAAAATATGCACTTTATTCACGTGTATCTAAATTCATAATAAATTAAAAACATGAAACACGGATCGAAGAGAAACGTACGGGCTGCAATCGCAAATTCACACGTGATCAAAATGCAAAAGCAGAAGTGTCGCTACACGAACATGCTATTTCACAAACTCCCTGACATTTTGCCGATAACAAATTGCTCGGCATTGTTACTTAACCATTTTGTAATGAGAATGAGAAATAATTTGCAGAAAAATCGAAAAAAAACATTGCGAGATTTTTGTGAAATTTTACGTTTTATGTTTTAGCACGAACAAAATATAATTTCAGAGAATTATATTATGTATGCGTTAATTTATAAATACATAGTAATAAAAAAAATAAAATAGAAATATTTTGTGTTGTGATGAATTCGAGAAAGAGAGAAAAATCAGAGCAAATGAATTAAAACAGCGATTGATTGATCGAGAATATATTTATAGATATACAGCATGCATTATCTGTGTCGCATTTGTATTTTGATTGGCCAATTTTGTATTTCCCAACGATTGCCCAACTCGTGGGAAAATGTCAAGGGGTTCTCGTCGTAACAAATCTCCGTTGCATGCATGAGAATGTATCCTGATTGGCCAACAGCCAAAAACACCGACAGGAGCCTCACCAGCGAAAGGACCTTCACCCTGCAGGCGCGTTTTCATGCGCCAAGGAAACATAATTAAACTAACAATGTCGAGAGAAATGTTACCCCCTGTCCAACTCCGTCTCTCTTTCCTGACCCTTTTGACGTGAATTTCGTTTAATGATGACAGAAATTTCGGTTTGCATTCTCGTCCGAGAGGACTTCCACTCTAGAAACTAAGCACATTACGAATGTAGTCAGAAAAAAATAAAGCGAGACTGTCACACATTGAGTGCCCACCAACGGAAAAAGAAGAATCGTACAATCGTGTATTTGTACTCGAGCTATTTTTTTATGTATGAATATTTAATAAGAGAGATAAATAAAATAAATAATAATTTTGTAATTATTTAGAGATATTAAAAAGAAAATTAATTCACGAATCTTAAGATGTTATGTTACTCCGAAAATTTCCCTTTCCAGAATTTATTTAACTTTCACCAAACATCTAAAATTTTTTTTGTTGATAAAAAATATTTAATTGTAATACGTCCCATCTTTTTCTATTACGTATCATAGGTTTAAAAAATTATAAAAGAGTATTTTACAATGCACGCGTAAACTCAAACTCAGGAATCTTTCTAGGAAGAGGTTGTAATTGTTTTTACAACGACTGCCATCTGTTTCGCGTTAGAATTCTACGGCAACGAGGCAAAAAATCCAACGAGTAAGGTATCGAACGTCGAGCAAATGACAGTTGCGTTCTCCGCCGGTATAATCCTCTAGCTACACTACTTAAGAACGGTTCTCTAGTGTTCTTTCCACCCTCCGCCAGATGGCGACATTCAAACTCCACTGATAAGGGTTACTTTGCAGGGAGATTTGTATCTTCGGCGATTAATCTATCATGTTAACTGCATATCAACTGGATTCCTGAATCAAAAAATCTTGAATTCTTGGGAGAGATTTGCAAATTCGTGAAGTCTTGCTTCTCTTTTTCTATATGAGTACTTGTGTAAAAAATTGATATATTCTTGAATTTTTCCGAATATTGAACCACGAATTAAAAAAATCACCCGCTTAAAAAATCCTTGGATATTTGATTTTGTCAAATCAATAGATTTCTCGATCAATGGATTTTAAATTACAAATCTTTGATTTTACAAATTTTTCTGAACGAAATTTTTTAATCCTCGAATCTGGAAATCCGCAAACTGATTTTTCTGCATCCGTACAAATCTTTCAATACGCGGACGCAGATCCGCGTGGTAAATCATAAAAGGGAGATTCAACAAATCGAAATGAGGCACGTGAAACCTCAACTCGACATCTTTATCGCATGCCGTGACAAATCATCAACCCTCAACGGATAACGATGAGATCAAGCTGGAAAAAGTCGTCATAGATCTTCTTTGCAACGAAAGCAACGCAATTCGCACTCTCGTAAAGCTCACGCTGTAAATTTCGATCCTATAAAACCTGTGTATATCCTTCCTCGGCGCCACTCATGCACACACACTTTTACAATTTTACCGGAATCATGCCGGTAATCTCCCTAGCGAGAGGGCGAAAAGAAAGCTGAGATGCGGGATGAGCTGGAGAATAAAAAAGGAAGAGATCTGTCTCTCATGGGAGACGAAAACGAATTCAAACGAACGATAAGAGAGAAAGACAAGAAACGTTACAATACACATACGATATACAAACGATGCCAACGAAGACGCACAGATATGACGTACGAATAGGAATGTAACATCAATAAAAGAGTTGAGCAAATTGACAGTAAAACACTGAAGACACGAACAATGAAGAAGATGAAAACACATATATGAAAAACATGCATGAAAAGAATCGGATGAGAAGTGACGATAGAGGACAAGCTGAAGGAATTTGAGAGAAAGAGAGAAACTAGTTATAATTGTAATTTTAATTGCAATCTTCATTTTATTCTTACTCCATAGTTTTTACAAAATCCAAAACTGTTTGCAAAAAGTATCTACATTTTTTTAGATTTATACAGAGTGTTTCAGATTATCTCTTTTATTTTGAAAAGGAAGTTGGGCTAAACATATTTACCATAAAAGCCTATCTGAAGTTTCTGATGATGGTACTTTCATTTGAGAAATCTAATCTCCGAAAATACCGAAAATCGAGAGCGATTTACAAATTTTAAATTTGGCAATATAGAACAACATTTCTCATTAATAGTAAATAATACTAAATTTTTTTTCAAACAAAAGTTATTTCTTTCTAAGACCCAAATCCATGTTGCCCCATGTGGCCATTTAAAATTTTTAAGTTGTCCTTGTTTTCCAATATTTCCGGGGGTTTCCCAAAAATGAAATTGATTACTATCAGAAATTTCAGATATCGCTTTTATGATAAACATTGTCCTAGTATCTTTTTTCAAAATAAAAGGTTGGACGGGTAAGACTAAAACACCCTATATACTCTCTCTTGTAAAATTTTTCATGTATCAAGAAAAAAGAGATAATAGTTATGATAAAGCAAATAAAAAAATACAAAGGAAATCTAGAGAACCTAGGTTAGAAAAAAATCTGTTACAAAAAATGTCTTTATTCAATGTTCTTTTATCTCCCGGAAAGAGATGGTTAAGTAACAATGAGATATTCCGTCGAGATTCGCCTCGACTCTCATTCAACAAAACCGTTTACCAATTAAATACAATCTTTTCTCTTCCTCTTTCGTCACAAACTCACCTGGAAGTGAAAATAAACGGAAAACGAGAGAGAAAAAGTGGGTAAATGAAAACACATGTGTGGGAGTGTCATGGTGGTGGTGGATGACAGTGGTAAAGGAATGGTTTAATAGTGTTGTACCGCGCACAGGTAATGCTCTCTGTCCATGACATAAGAATACCAATTGTAGCATCGCATAATAGCGGCAAGATTAATTAAGCGCGTTTATCCCTTTTATTATTAATTTGACATTCACGTTTCAAGAAATACTTGATGAGAGATAAAATTGCACTTCATGAAACAAATCAGCGATTTTAAACTTTAATTGCCCATGTCCTATTTTCTCGTGTTAAATTCATAATTTATTAAATTCTCATCTAAATCATTGCCCAAACTATAGATCCTAATGTGCGCCTTCAAGCGATCAACCAAGTATTCTTGCATCAGAAACAGAGCGCACATGCGTGTCATTAGACTCGGTCTCGTCGATGAGGCTAGAAACCAACTAGGAAATTGTCGGCTTACCTGTCGGAACTGTCGTATCCCGCCATTGATCCGCAGCGAGTCCGCGGCGATGCCGGCTATCCCGTCACCCGGCTCGCGTAGCTGCCGCAACGAGGCGGCGCTCGGTGCCGCTCCGGTGTGCAGCGGGCAGCAACAGCCGGAGCAACAGCACGCGGACGCCTCCGGCTGCGAGCTCTGCCGTATTATGCGCGCGTTGGGCGACGTGGTGACCAGCACCGGCGGCGGCGGCGCCTGACATGGGCAGCAATGGTGGCCGCTCTTCACGCTTTCCCTTCGCGAACAGAAAACACCGGGCCGGTTACATCCGCTTTCAACGAGAGGAGAAAGAATCTAAAACCTATACTCTAAATAATTTCCTAAAAATTCAGATACATTTTTGTTTGAATTTTTAGATCTGGGTGTCTGAAAAAAAATTTCAGACAATCTGTCTTAAGATATCTGTCAGCAGAGTCGTTTTTCTGAAAGTTCAAAAGAGTGTGTGAAAATTAAAGTGTATCTGAAAATTCAGACAGTATTCTGTCTGAAAATTTAGACAGCATTCTGTCTGAAAATTCAGACAGTATGCAAAGACTGCACACACTTTGTCTAAAGTTTCAGTCAGTTTTTTTACAGTATGACATTCATCAAATCTACGTTTTCTCTCTTTTTAAAATTTTAAGACCGTACTATTTTATAATATTGTGTGAAGCAACGAATTTATATAGTCTTTTTCAAAAATTGCTATCTTCCGAAATTGACAATTTAAAACACTTGCGCATTTTAAAATCACATCTAAATAATAAAAAATCGAAAAGACATCGCCATGACTTGTTGATTATAACCAGCTCAACATTAAATAATTTGTCAAGAATTAGTGAAAAGAAACAAGTAATACATTCATTACGTAAAATCAAAGGTGATTCCTTGATTGACTAGTTTCGTTACACGATCGAAAGAAAATTGTTAGCAAAAAAAAAAAGAACGGAACATTAGTGACGGTAAACCGCTTTCTTAGTTACACTGTAAAACATGTTCCACAAATTCAGACACATTTTTGTTGTCTGAATTTTCAGAGGTGGATGTCTAAATGAAATTTCAGACAATCTGTTTTAATCATCAGACTCGTTTTTCTAAAAGTTCAGAAGATTGTGTCTGAAAATTCAGATAGTATTCTGTCCGAAAATCCGGAAAGTGTATCTGCAAAAAACTTTGCCTGAAATTTCAGTCAGTTTTCTTTTACAATGTACTTCTTTTCCAACACCTTTTCTTTTTTCGTAAAATTCGCCTCGAGTTCTACAAGTTTAATTTGGCTGTCCGTTTTAGACTTGATTGACATATTTATAATTAATTATGAATTTATAATTTAAGGATAAATTGATCCTTATTTCTAAATCTATGTTTGTAATTTTTGTTTCCGGAAAAATAAAGTTACAGGATATTTATTCAAATCTTGTAAAAAAGTTCTCTGATCTTCCAGATATTTTTGTTCAAAATTTCAAATAAAGAGAATATTTTAAAGATTTTTTGATACAATTTCCTATATTAAGTTTTTTTATTGCACGCATTTTCTAATGCATACAAAGAAAAAACACAAAAACATTTAAGTTTCAATTGCTAAATTTACAAATGCTCTGAAAAAACTGAATAGTTTTCGTTAAGAAATAAAAACTTTTTATTTGTAAAACATTTTCATTTTTCACTAAAAATTAAAATAAAGAATATGTACTGCAAATTCAATATTTTGTTAAGACATTGAATATATAAACAGAGATAGATATATTTATAATATACTTTAGAAATATAATTCACAACTTGGCTTATTGGCAAATTGCCTATTGCTTACAGTATAAAAACACAATTATCCAAAAAAGAAGTTTTTAAAAAAATTTCCTGAGTCCCAATAAAATTCCATGAAAATTCTCTGATTTCTCCATAAACAAAAAAAAGAATTTTTGAAAATTTCAGGGTTTCCATATTTTTCCAGAAAATAGGCACCCTGAGCTAAGTCACGATACTTTGAATGAGTATTTTAATTTGACTACTGAAATGTTTAATTTTTAATAAAATTAGGAAAACTCTCTTTCGAAGAAAAGGCATATTTTCCTGTTAAATCTTGTGTCACGCATCTTCTTTGAAAATTGCACTGTCCTTTAAAATTTAAAAATTTAATTTTAAAATTGATTTAATTCGTTTTCTACTGTTTTTAAAAAATTTTATTTCAATTTTTGATATTTTTCCTTTATTCTTATAATAAATAAAAAATTCAATAACTTTTAATCAACTTGTAGCCAAATTTAATATCGCATATGTTATCTCATTTATATTTTTATTTGAAATTTTTTTTTATTTATTACAAGTAAAATATTAAGCATAAACTAATATTTAACCGTAATTGTTTAATTTGATACGAATAATATGAGTGATGCAATAAAAAACATTAAATAAAGAAAAGTTGAATCATTCGTAATTTTATTCGGAAATATAATATCGCTGTAATCGACTGCTCTCGTATCGTTTTAGTCGTTACAATTTTATGACTGCCGTGAACTATAAAGTCGAAATGATAGTCTCAAATACGCTATTTAATATTGCACATGGCCACCCGTCCATGGACTAATTTCACTGAAAATTGCTGTCCTGCTAAATTGGTAGCATATATA
>JBCEZX010000036.1:3871681-3891069 GCA_039654345.1 Cataglyphis cursor
TATATAAAATCAAGAATGTCAATACAAGGCACACAGAGCCAAGCGCAGTATTATGGGCGCATAAATTTATTATTCAAAAGTTATAAACATTTATTTAAGTCGCGGACATTTCGGCCCTTTTTCGGGGGCTCAGCGCATACTATTACTATTATAATTAATCTAACATACGTGTCTAAAGTATACAGGGATTACATCGCATCGTTGAATTAGAGCAGATCTCTATAGGTCGTCATCACACCAACATTCTCCACATACAAATATCCATATAAAACCGGGATAGAAGTCCTCATTTATTAGGATGAGCGTGGTTGTATTAATGTTAGTTGCGTCTGTAACGAGGTCCAGCTTATGTCGGAATGACGAGAGAGAACTGTATAAAAATAACGGTTGCAAGACTTATATGCACGGGTAGTAACGCACGAGCAGAAGATATTCACATTATCAAACTTAGTGAACTAACCGTACTGACTGATAACGGAGCAATGAGAGAATTATCCTTGGGTGAAAATAAATTCAACGATGCGATGTAATCCCTTTAGATACGTATGTTAGATTAATTATAATTGTCTGCGCTGAGGATGGCCCAAAAAAAGAGCCGAAACGTCCGCGACTTAAATGAATGTTTATAACTTTTGAATGATAAATTTATGGGCTCATAATACTGCACTTGGCTCTGTGTGCCTTGTATTGACATTTTTGATTTTAATTGTTAAGAGCTTCAATTTTATAATATATATATAATTTTTCTCTTATCGGTGCACACAATTTGTTGCATTTGCATTTACAAATTAAAATAAAAAGTGCGTTATAATAAAATTAGGTTGAAAGAGAATAAACCTTGGAAACGGAAGTTCTTGAGGCGGATCTCTTCCTTTGCCTGCCGGTTGATAGTCCGCATCCATTGCTCGTATAATAGATATTTCCAACTCCACTTTACCCTGCAATAAAAATTATTTAGTAATTTTATTTTAATTTTTTTTTTCAATTATTTTTATAATTATGTATGTGTCTCGTAGCTGAACAAAAAATTGCAGTTATTTGCGTTTTTATTTATTATATAGTACTTTACCGCTTGAATATATTTTCCGCTGTCGATACTGCGAGCAAATGGCCACCAAGCTTTAGTTCGCGTAACTTTAAATAAATTCACGGTTGGCAATTGCGGTTCAAGTAATTTCATTGTACAGTTTTTGGAGTTTGAGCTGCCCCGCGGCATTCTCGACAAGTCAAGCGTCAACTCTCCTGCAACAAGTTGATTAATTTAGAAGAGCGTAACGATTACAGGACATATTACACAAATTACATCAATTAATCATAAACTTAATAATATATCCTTCAAATATACATTTCAAAAACTTCAAGTTTCCTATATATTAAAAATTTTAATTTTTATATTTTCTAAATTTTAATGTAAACTATAAATTTAAATATACAATATATAATATTTAAAAAAGAATTAAAAATTTAATTGTAAAGTAAAATATAAGAAAAAATATAAAATGTAAAAAGTATGTGTATCCTGTGCATCGCGTATTGATAATTTTTTTTTTAATGTTTCTTTAATAAAAGATAAACTTTAATCACCTAGAAAATCGTCCGGAGAAAAATGATCGCTGTCCCAGACTTGCAAATGAAGCTTACATGGCAATTTATCCTCGATCTCGTTTTTAGCGAAGACCGACATTCTTCTGCGAACTATCATGACATTCTCGCCCTTCGAATACGTGACACGAAACACGAATCTCCAATTAAAGTTACCTTCACCGGTTAGGGAGTTGTAATGAATGTCGGTTTTCTGATAATCCTTGTACAGAAACCATCTAAGAAATTATTCAGAATAGATATTTTATTCGCGTTGGAATTAAGTAATTATTTTAAAAATTTGATTGTGAAACTAAAATAATACTCCTTGCTATCATATATTAGATTTATAATCAAAAGGAGCAAAAAATAAAAATGATATATTATTCTGGAACGTTTCATCATCAATTTAAATAAATTTAATTGCTATTACATCATGTTTTTCGAATCGTCATATAATTTTGGGAAAACATAATTATCTTGATTTATATTTTTATGATGACAGACCCTTTGACGTAAATGTCGGAACACTTCTCTCCGGTGAGAAATTGGCTCTCGACCAACGGCACGTCCTCGGTATTCCAAACTATCACGCGAATTTCATATTCCTCCGGTGTCGGAAGAGCAATGCTGACTGCCGGTTTCGGCGGCAATTGTCCGATACGAAACATATCGATCCACATTTCGAGTTTGCCCTAAAATGTTGTTTGTATACACACATATATACACACATACACACAGACACACATATATTTATATACACATATTTTGGCAGCTCCCGTGGATAATAATTTAATCGCGTTTTCTTCTTGGACAAAATTGGATATTTCGCGGATTATATGTTAAAGATGCAAGTAAACTAAAAAATATTTTTTTATTTAATCCGAAGAATATGATTCATCTTAAAACTCGCAGTGTAATTAAGATATAAAGAAAGCTTTCTCTTGCGAAGAGAAAAAATAACGATGTTTGTATGGAAGTCACGTTTTTTCTCGAAGAACGGAGTTTAACTTTTCGCGATGAATTGGCATATTTCACGTTACCTGCTCAAGACCGGGCCTTTTAACATTGAAAAGCGGCCGTCTCTCGACATGTTCTACTACTAGGGCGGATCCGCAAATAGGAAAATCTTGCCAAGAGTGAAGCACGTTTAGAGCCATGCATTCTTTTTTGTCTGTCAGTGTACGATCGAGTTTTTGGTGTAAATTTATTAATTTTTATTAGTATCGAGAAACAATATACGTCGAATAAAAAAAATATCTTTATTCTAAACATATCTCTATGCAATCTTTGTTTATTTAAAGCTTTTTTAATTATTTTTTTAAAAGATTATTCTTTTAAGGAAAATAAAATAACAGAAAATCTCTTAATGAGGATTCTCTTTAATTACGAAATTATCACATTTAAATTATATTTTCCGATGTATTTGTATTTTCCGATGTATTTCACAATATGAACTACAAAAACTGACTAAAATTTCAAAAAAATTATCTGCAGCTTTTTTGCAGAAACTCTGTATAAATTTTTAGACAAAACGGTGTTGAATTGTCAGATAGAATGCTGTCTGAATTTTCAGACAGAATGCTGTCTAAATTTTCAAACAGAATACTGTCTGACTTTTCAAACAGAATACTGTCTGAATTTTCAGACACACTTTAAATTTTTAGATATATTCTGAACTTTCAAAATAACAATTCTGATGATTAAGACAGATTGTCTGAAACTTCTTTAAGATACTCAGGTCTAATAGAATGCTGTCTGAATTTTCAGACAAAACGTTATTTAAATTTTCAAATAAAATGCTGTCTAAATTTTTAAATAAAATACTGTCTAAATTTTCAGACAGAATACTGTCTAAATTTTCAAACAGAATGCTGTCTAAATTTTCAGACAAAATGCTGTTTGAATTTTTAGACAGAATGCTGTTTAATTTTTCAAACAGAATGCTGTCTGAATTTTTTTCAGACACACTTTAAATTTTTAGATATACTCGTCTGAACTTTCAAAATAACAATTCTGATGATTAAGACAGATTGTCTAAAACTTCTTTAAGATACTCAGGTTTAATAGAATGCTGTCTGAATTTTCAGATAAAATGCTGTTTAAATTTTCAAATAAAATGCTGTCTAAATTTTCAAATAAAATACTGTCTAATTTTTCAGACAGAATACTGTCTAAATTTTCAAACAGAATGTCTAAATTTTTTAATAGACTGCTGTCTGAATTTTCAGACAAAATGTTGCCGCAATTTTCACGCTTCAATTTTTAAACATACTCTTCTGAATTTTCAGAAAAACGACTTTGATGATTAAAACAGATTGTCTGAAATTTCTTTCAGACACTCAAATTTGAAAATTCAGACAAGCATGTGTCTAAATTTGTAAAAAAAAATTTACAGTGTACAATAATGTTATTTAATAATTGCAAATTAAGTAATTCTTGAACAATTAAATATTACGCACCAATCTCATCTTCGCGTTCGAATACGGCATGAAAGGGAAATGTTATCTTGCCAATTTTAACCTCGCGTTCACTGTATTCCGGTAACGGTAAGTTGTTCCTTCTGCAAAGAAGTTCCAGAATCTGCGTCGGTCTCTCGCTATCCCTCCAGGTATTGTAACCGGTGGTGCTATAAACGCTCGCGATTCCGCAGTGGGCCCGGTGCCGGCTGTAGAATCGATTCTCAATGTCGATTCGCGTTTCGCCAATTAGATCATCGGCCGTCGCGATGTCAAAGTCCCATACTTGGATCACTAACATATAGTCCTGTGGAAAGGTTGCTTCGATCTCAAAAACGCTGCCGAATAACATGGTTAAGTTAATCGCAATTTATATATAATTGATCTAAAGAAAAAAATATTTGTTTAAAATTGGAATTATTTTTAAACATTTAGCGACATTTTTCAGCGTATTAAATTAAATTAAACTAACGTAATAAATTTATTTTGCTTACTACTTTGTTGCACAGGCTAAAAAATCATTTATCAACTGTTTATTTTATCTTTAAAAAGAAAAGACAGTTTTTTTTTGTTAATAACAGAATAATCTCACTCAAATTAGAATCGCTGCTACGTTACACTGTAACATAGAGTAGCTGAAAAACCTGATCATGCAGTTTGGAAGCTGCAAAAAAAGCCGATACGCACGGATGCACAGATGGATATCGATAAAATTCTCGATTTCCCGATAACGCCCAAAGTGAGTAAATGACTATACTGCTAGATACGCCTTCGAAAAAGAAGCTATGAGCTTTTTTGTAGACTTTACCGGCCAAACGTAGGGTTCAATTGATTGGGTATATAATTCTTCCTGTCGCTGATGAAATTTTTTCCTAACTTCACGTAGAGATACGGGTCGGATTTGCCGCTGAGGGGATCCTTAGGCTGTAAGTTGATGCCTGCGATGAAAAGCAAATTTACTGTCGGTTGGCTGCTCAGCCGATGAGCTCCTCTGGTTTTGTCGAGAAGAATATAAGGTGTGTGAGAAAAAAAAACCCGCGCGTAAAATAAAAAGGATGTTTAAAACACCCTTCAAATATTATTAATAAAAAAAAGGAAATACTTGAACTGGCTAATAAAAAGTCACGTATTTTATGCGTTCGTTCTCGATTACAATTTTAAATTCCTTGATAAACTTGAGGTTTATTTTTATTATGACTTCACTACCAATTTTTGAAGAATAAATATCGCGATGATATAGATGCAAATTTTCTTCTCGAGAAATCCAGTAATTTTCTCTTTTATTTACTTTCTCCTTTTTTTCGGTGCACGTGGTTTAACATGGAGACTAACCCTTTACGACGTAGAGTCTAACAAGCAGCTTAACAGGCTCTTGAGGCGGATAATCGTTGCACAGGCCATTAGTCACGTCTCTTCCGTTTATCGTTTTGCATGGAAGTTTGTCTGGATGCGGCCATCGGTATATGGAAATATGTCCCTGACGGAAGTTACAAAACTCGTGTTTAAGTATAAGAAACCGATAAATCACGTGCTTGAGACGTTTAATAAATTTCTACGATTTGAACGTCGCGTATTCATCACTCGCATTCATTGTATTCAACAAATTCATAATTTTTTTCGGTATTAATTAACCTTAAATTTGCCAACGTAATTGTCTTCAGTACGATAATGATTCTCGCCTTTTGTCCCGCGCCACAACTCGAAAGTGCTTAGCCGGTCCTGAAACCCCTCGAATTGCGGCTGCATCTCTAGCTCCGTGGAATAGATCTGATTTCAGTGTCTAAGCGATCGAGTTTGGGCAAGTTCATTAAAGGGTACCTTGAATGTTGCCACGAATTTACGACGAAACGTTCTCGTCATTCCCAATTCTCTCTCTCTCTCTTCCTACGAATCCAACGTGACGTGCTAATTTGCATTATCGCATGTTTCGGGCAATTGGCTCTAGTCGATTTATGTTCTACATCATTATCATCAAAAACCAGTTCATTTATTAACAACGCAATTTACATACAAAAAAGAAACGAAAAGAAAAACTAAATCCAGTGAAATTCTAGGGAAATTGAAGATTCAAAAGATTACGAGCTCGAATATACATATGAAAATTTAAAATCTAAGAATTCCAGGAATTCTAAAAAATCGAGGAATTTAATTTGTTTGCAATTTATAATACGACATACAAAAAAAATTAAGATTTTAAGAATTAAAACGCAGCAGAATAATTAAATGTTTAAGCTACATGCTTAAGTATCTAGCTTACCAAGCATTAACTTGATAAATATCTAAGTAGCTAAGCAATTAAATTGGTAAGCTTCTAAGCAGCAAAATATATAAGCAATTAAATTGCTAAATCTCTAAGCAATTAGGCATCTAAACAGTAAAATATTTAAACAATTTAATAGCCAAGCCGTTAAATTCTTCTCATATTAAAAATTTTTAAATAGAAAATCTCTAAGCATATGTTTTAAAGATTTAAACATTAATAAATTTTTTATCTGTAATAATAAATTCTCTACAAAACAATGAATTATAATTTTAGTAAATTCTTTTTATCTAAACCGGTTTTCTAATCTACATACCTGAAGGGAAGCAAAATATTTACTCCACCAATCAAGAGTCTCATCATCGTTGTCTCCATAAATTTCCATTTTTTTTCTCTTAAGGAATTTGAATTTTAATATCCCCTTTATAATTACAAACAGCCTCTTCAGCTTGGAGTGGACGTCCGTTCCAGCCATTCTCTTATATGGAATAAGATCCTTGCTGTCCTCTTTCGAAGGACTATAATCGATTGGTAAGGGTACTAACCTCAAAGATAAAATATAATAAATATTATATATAAAAGACATATATGCTTAGAAAATATATAATATAAAAAAGAGAATATATCATAAAAAATATTTATGTAATGGTGGTTCGCCCGTAAATGATAAAATACAACAATAAGCTTAATAAGAAACTTAATGAAGAAAAATTATAATATAATATTTTTCTTAAATTTTAATTTTTTTTTTCAGTTTTGCATAGTATTTGGAATTCAATACAAAAAAAAAAATTGGATTTGTTCTTCTTTCCCTCAATTTTGAGTTAAAAATTTATACATAATACATAAATAATAAATATGTACTGACATATAATCGCCGTCTGTCGTTCCGTTAGCCGGAATTTTTGCATAAATGTCGACTCGTATATTTGCGCATTATAATCCTCCACAGTTATTAATTGCTCCAGGAACACATGAATGTTGGGTATAATACAGATCCCTGCATATTTGAAGCAGCCGAATCCGCGGGAATCGTAAGCTTTTATAGTGATGCTCGGATAATAGATATCGAGCTCCGGCATTTCCTAGATGAATAATGTTTTTTAGAGCAATTTTCCCGCTTTCGCATTAATTTATTTAATCAGATTTTGATAATCCCCTAAATCATCAAGATAACGTCGGAAAATTGCTATTAAAAAAAGTAGAAAAGCGAATAAAAAAAGCGATTTGCTATTTTTATCGAGGAGATAATCAGAGCTCAACCTTTTCAAAAGATTTAATAAAAAATTATTATTGATGGCTCATATATTAAATTGTTCATAAATACATTATTAAAAAAAATGACTGAAACTTCAAAGTATCTGCAGCTTTTTTTGCAAATACATTGTCTAAATTTTTAGACACACTTCAATTTTCAGACGAATCCTTTTTCTGAAGTTTCAGAAATCAAAAATCGATTAAGCAAAATTGTCTGAAATTTTTTTCAGACATTCAGAAAAATTTTCTAAAAATTTAGACACATTTTTCTCTAAATTTAAAAAAAATTTTTTGTAGCAATTTTTGTAGGCAGCTCTCATACATATACCGTACATAAAGTTCGCTAATCAAATATTTTCGAGAAATTACCAATTCGATCATAATATGCGGTTCTTCAAAGTTGCTGAATCTCTTTGCGTTCTTCATCACTTCTGACTTGATGTGGATGCCGGCGCATTCCACTACGATTCTCGGTCTGCGTATCGATATATAATTTATCTTCTTCATGTCGCGAACACCCCAAAAGATTACCTCGAGCCTGTAGCTTGCCATTTTCGGCCTGATATCCGGCGGGATGCTGTAAATCTTATCGTCCGCCGGAATGTTCAATGGAACGTCTAACATCTCCTTGTTCTCCGTCTGCAGAATGGTAGCCACATACATTTCGCCGGATATTGTGCGTGTTCACATGACGTATATTATCACAATGTCGAAAAGTAAAAAATAAGGAACATCAAATAGCAATATATCGTAACAAAAAAAGGAAAAACAGCGGCGACAGCGGTGTGGGATATCGCGTATATAATATTTGTTGCGAGAAAAAAAAATTGATATAGCTCACTTCTATCAACTCGAAAGCGGCGAGGGCCGAACCGGTGCAATCTTTTCGCGACTGAAATTTGTACCATTGCAATTTCGGTGGAAAATCGGGTGGCGAGTAAGTTTCCATTGCGAGTTTTACTAATGGCACAGCGATACATTTGCCGCAGAACTCCTTCGTACCCTGCATTATGTTTTTTATACATATGTAAATGCAGTTAAAAAAAATAGTTTTAAAATTTTTCTAGTTTTTGCATAAAGAAAATGATTTTAGATATATTATAAATAACGAAATGTAATTTTAACTATTTTTATGCTATATTTTTATTTTTTCAACGCACACATGCCATAAATTTTTTTTATTAAAAAAAAATTTTGAAAAATTTGATTTCTCTTACGCATAAATCCTGATCGAAAACCTGCAGAACAATTTCAGGTGGTGACGATTTAATGTATTCTTTAGTACCATGGACAATAATTGGGGGGAAAATTAATGTTTGATCCCAGAACGGATCTAAACTTTGCCTTATCACCTACAAGTATATCAATAATTATTATTTTTTTTTATTTTTTAAATTTATTAATTTGTTAATTTACTTTTTACTGATAATCAAAGATAGATACATTTATTCAAAGAAAGAAATATAATGTGTTGTGTGATAAATGTGAACTCAGTTTTATTTTTCTAATATAAACTATAAATTAATAAATTAAATTAAATAAAGTATCACGTATTTACATAAATATATATACATAATATATACGCAGTATGAAAACGCAGAAATTCACATCGCTATCAGAATGACATCTTTATTTAAACGTAATATATGTTGTATGTGCAACATTAATCATGCTCATATTACATTACTCGTTTCATTCTCGTGCGTTTCGAGTGAAATGTCATAGGAATATGCGCCGCAGAAATTTCACGGTATCATGACTGTAACTACTGGTATTGCGTGCACGATCGTTACGCGAAATAGAATTATTGCAATAGCAATAGTGAACGAATTGTACTTCAAAGAAAAACCGGGAAAAAAAGATTATGCGCGTGTTATGTGTATCATTTACTGTTAAAACTTTGCGTATCTCACTTGCGTGGAAGCTGTGTATCCCTGAAAGGTGACGCGCACAAAAGAATCCATCAAGCCGGAAGCGTCCATCCCAGGATCGAAGCGACCTTGAAATATATGAGCTCGCAACTGGAACGTCTGTGTAAAACGATCGCATTGTTTCGATTTCATTTTCACGTATGCATTTAGTCCTATAATATCGAATTGTGCAACAACACGGACACAATCAGATCCCTATCTACATTTAGCGTGTGATATTTGATGAATCGCGCGACCTCGAGATTCGTCGCATTTTCTTACCGAGGATTGATTGTACTCGATATACTTCGGGAAGATATTGACGTTCATACTGTGATCGATCTCGTATCCCGGCGGAATCGCGCTCCAACACGCGGCAGCGTACTTTGCGTTACCGAGCCACAGGAAGGCCTCAATTTTACAGGCACTGTACTCGACGGTTTCGTCCTCGTCGTCCGGATTTCCGGGAAAGAAGCTGACACGTCGGCCGCACTTTACTCCTGCCTCGACGGCTTCCTCGGAATGGACGATCTCCTCCGCGGACAATCGCGAGTAAGCGACTCGTTTCGAACCGGCGATCATCCATATAAAGACATCTGGCAGACTGTGCTGAGGCTAATTAAACAAGGGTGTTATTTAATATTAAAATTATAAAGAAAATTTTAAGTTGCTTATCACATTTTATATTTTATTTTAAAGAAAATGTTTTTTTTTTTAAATGTCTATTTTGTAAAAAAAAAACTGACTAAAACTTCAGAAAAAGTATCTGAATTTTCAGACACACTCCAATTTTCAGACATATTTCAGATTTTGATAATCTTAAATCATCACGATAATATCGGAGAATTGTAATTAAAAAAATAGCGATTTGCTATTTTTAGTAAGGAGATAAATAACTCAGCTTTTCAAAAGATTTATTAAAAAATTTTAAAAAATTATTAACTTATTAAAAAATTATTATTGATTGCTTGTATATTAAATTGTTCATAAATACATTATTTAAAAAAATTGACTGAAACTTCAAAGTGTCTGCTTTTTTGCAGAAACATAGTCTGAATTTTCAGACACACTTCAATTTTCAGACAAATTCTTCTGAAGTTTCAGAAAAACAATTAAGAAAGGCAGATTGACTGAAAGTTCCTTTAGGTACTCAGATCAGAAAATTTAGAGAAAAATGTCTCTGAATTTTTAGAAAATTTTTACAGTGTATAAAGAATGTTATTTTAAATATCTTTTTCTTGACATAAATTATCTGACTCACGTCTTCGGACAGTTTCCGTAATTTTTTCAAATATTGATACGCGTGAATCATGGCGATTCTCATGTAATTGTTGTTGGGAAGCTCGCCGTTGATCTTGATTTTCTCGAGAATGTTCTCAACGCTTTTAAGACACAAGCTCGCGCGATAGCGATCGAGTTTCGTAGTTCCACCTTTCTTTTCATACTTGCCGGTATTCAATACGTATAGGTATCGTTTACAGTGAGCTTTCAACGCGCGGATCGTCTCGTTGTAAACCTCGAAAGCTGTTGGATTCTGCATAACCACGAGAGCCTCTAATTTCTCTAGGCTTACTTCCTGGGATTGGATTAAACAAATTTTTAATATACTTGATTCACACAAACCCAGCATTCTCGAAAAATTCCACGATATTTTAAGATACAAGCAAGTTTGATTATTATTCCACGCAACTAAACGACTTTATTCTCTCTCTCGCAAATAAATTGACGTAACATAATTTTAACAATCTGATCTTAAAATAACATCTATGTTTTTTATTAAGAAACTAAATAGAAATTAAATATTTAAAAATATTTAAAAATTTTTAACGAGAAATGATGCCATCAACAAACCAAAAATTCGGCGATGTATCGAAGATTATTGCTATTGCACATTCGCCATTCCAAATTTGGCCACCAAGATTTTACGTACAGGCAAGGCTTTCTAGATCCCAAGGGTACATAATTATATCTGCCGTCCAAGGTACCAGTGGCTCGCGGAACTGATTGGCTCTCGAAGATCGGGCGCTTTTTTAGCAGCTCGTTTTCTGCCAAAGTCGAGAATAGACAGAGACGACGAGTGTATTTTCGTCGCGCGTTCAGCGCTAAATATGGCCTCCCGAGACTCTCGAGTGGCTTCGACAGTAACACATTTTTTCTCATTTGACAAATCTTGCAAAACAGTTTGATTTTACAAATCTTTAAAAAGCTCCGTTTCAAAGTGAAAAAAATATCACAAAGTTTCGAAATGGTCATTTTTTTTTATGGTCGAGTTCTACTACTGTTGAAATCAATCGATAGTCCCGTCTACTCCATAATTATATTTGAGGCAAATTGTCTCGAAACTTTTGTCCCCAGTTTCATTTTTTATATTATCGTATTTAGTGCTAAAGAAACTTCTTAAGATAGATAGAGACTTAAATGCATATAGCCACAATGGGAATAAAAGTTTATGTGTCACCTGATTGGTCGTCATTATTGCTCTCAGGTTGGCTATGCGGAAACTGCCGATTGCCCGCATTTCCCAGACTCAATTCCAAGCTGATCAATTTCGATCCAAATCGGGAACGATCGATCATACACACATCATAAAGTACGCCGACCAGAAGATATTCGTCAGTCGACCATAGACTTTTCTAGATCCCACAGTTTTCTATGAGCTTATATCACAATAATAAAATTTATATCGTAGACTGAAAGTTATTTTATAAAATTATTTTATAAAATACATATAAATATTTTTTGCTTTAACTGCGTTTTAACTATAAATTCTTCAAGTAATTTTTGATATGATAAATATTTATTAAAATATATTATTTTTTTAATTATTTATATTAACATAACTTTTCTTTTCATTAAGTTTATATCAAAATTTTTGATCACTTGCTTGACTCTCTCTCTCTCTCTCTCTCTCTCTCTCTCTCTCTCTCTCTCTCTCTCTCTCTCTCTCTCTCTCTCTCTCTCTCTCTTTCTCTCCTTATTATAAAATAAATTAAAATTGGACATACATTTTTTACGCGCGATTGTTATAAAATTATTATAAACGTCACAATTACATTACTGCAAATCTCTTGTTCTATGTAAAAGGAACTAATTTCAACTATAAAAATTAAAATTAAAATTGCAAAAACAAAGAATAGCAATGAATTGGATCACCTCGATAATAGAAAATGCCGAAAGTGTCTCAACCCGGATTCCCGGGGACGCTTCTGGGTCATCCATTTCAGTTTTCAACGACAGAAGTACCCTCCCACGATACAAAGGCATTGCCGTCAAGCATCTGCCCGAACAACCGTTCTTCTCCACTGAGCCGGATCCATAAAAGTGGATAAAAGAAGGTCCGTACGTCGGCAAGAATCCTGTTGGAAAGCCAAATGTTAACTTTCACAATCAATATGTCGCGCTCTTACATTATTACTTCCCGGCTCTGGGGACTTTGTATACATCTCTTCTAGCTTTAATTAGATCAGGTTAGTTCAAAGAAATCTATTTATGTCCGTGAATAATTATCCGGACATGATGCTGTCGTAGTAAAATTTAGCGTTAAAGACAGAGATACACGTACGTATTTACGTCAAAACTATTTTATCCGAAATCAATTATCTGTTTGGCAAAAATAAAATGCGCCGAAACATTTCGTGCATTTTTGGCAATTAATTATATATCTGGCAATCTCACCGTACTCTCCGGAATTCGAGATCTTTGCCATGTCCAGAATATGAAATGCTACGACGCACGTCCGACAACTGTCAATACGGTGCTTTATAGTGATTCGTACTCGGTGGCAGAGGACAGGAAACATTTCCTTGAAAATGATGCCCTCCTGGAATCTCGGGGAGTAGGTTTGCCACTCTTCGCTTGTCGATCCCTAATAGAATCATTATATTCAGTATTAGATAATATTAAAATTATCTAAATAATATTGAAATTATCTAGATAATATTAAAATTATCTAGATAAAAATAAGATGAGACATAAAATTTTATCTTAGATAAGATAAACAAGATTTATTTCAAGTTTATCTATATGATAGATATAATTATAAAGCATAATATCTAGATAACATAAAGATAATATTGCTCTATAAAAAAGTAATTAAGAAAAAAATGTAATAACTAAAATAATATTGTATATTTGTCTATAGATTTTTTCATTAAATATTTTTTTATCTTTTGCTATTATATTATTAATAGAAAAATTGCACAAAAGTGAAAAAATCACATTTGGCAATAATAAAAAAATAATAAAATAATAAAATAATAAAAAATACCACGCACAAGGCAGTAAGATACAACGTTTTAGGCCTGGTCTTTATAGTTTCGCACTGAGTGCAGCTTAATGATTTATTAATATGATTGAATTTTATCTTTAGTTCTCCGTTGAATCTAATAATAAATGTAAGAATCAAATATATTAAAGAATCGTAAAGCGGTTACTAAAAATTAAGTTCTGCTAGATATAGCCATTATCTTAGATAATTTAAGGCAGATAACGCGTTTTTCTGTTTAAGATAAAGATATAAATAATACATCCTATTATTATCTAGATAAAGATAAGATAATGCAATTGTTTTATCTAAATGATCATCTAGATAACTTTATCTATTATCTAAATAACTCTATTTAGACAATAGCAAACACTGATTATATATTCACCAAAAAACAACATTATTCTAAATAGATTTCTATTGTGATAGCAACAACGTTATATGACATACAAACATACATACACACACACACACACACATATACGTTAAATATTTCTCTCGCAGAGACCTTTTTAATTTTTCATCTCCGTGATTAAAAAGTTGAGTAATTAATTCCAGCGTACTTTCATTCCGGCGAACGATATTTGCACATAGGGATTAATGTTCTCGAAATCACTTTTCCTGCACAAGCTGCTCATGTCTGGCAATCCGTCAGCGCGATAAATGACGAAAATGTAACGCGCACGTTGTCCAAAAGACAGTCTCTCGCCTCCAATAGGCAGCAGTAAATTCCTGCCACAATTATTTAAATATATTCCCCACGATATTGCAGCGTAAGAGCGATAAAAATTTTGATGAAAAAGTATAAATTATAGATATGTCAATAATATATATCCGTTTATACATGTGCATATATATCGAAAAGGAACTACCCTTCGATGTCTTCTTCACCTTCCGTTTCTGGATGCACCTTTACTTTCTCACCCTTTACGTTCACCGTGATATTGCACTTTACATAGCCCTTCGGGCCCGCCGCCGGGTTTTTTGGGTCCGTCAGTACGGCCCATTTATGATAGTACTGTCGATCTACAAGCAAGACTACATTTATAGAAATATATTTTTTTTAATTTTTAAACTACATTCTTTTCTTGAAACCTCTACAATTTAATTTCCATTTTTATTTCTAAAGCAAAAAATTTTATAGTTTATCGACAAGATTGTTATTTCTCAATTTTGTTAATTATTAAATTGTTTGTTATTTACAAAAATTTAAACTATTGTGCTTTTATTTAAAATATTTAAATTATTTAATTTTATTTAAATTATTTCTCTTAAAGCGAAGTATCAAACTCTAAAACGAAGATTTTCCTTGTTATTTCTTAATTAATTCTTGTTTGTAACCTGGCTGTTCCCACACTGTTGCGACCTCAAAGGAAATGCTTCCATGAAACTTTAGTCGCCGAAGAAAGTGCCGTAAGTACACCGCTATCGTGATTCCCGTACTTAGTAGATTGTTCAGGCTGCACGTGAAGTCGAATACAAAGTACTGCAGAAGTATTTTAAAGAGCACAAAGTAAATGCGTAAGTAGAATGTGAGAATATTTTAAACGCGTATTAATATATAAAGAGATACAAAAGATAGATGACGATAAGAGTCACACTCGATCCCAGGAAATCACTTCTGTAATTCCAGTGACGATGAAAATTACAAAAATGATTGACTTTAATAAGACCAATGAAATTATTAATTTTTTAATAAATTTTTCAAGATTACCCCATGGTCAAAGTGTTATAGATCGTTAGACTCGTCTTTTCATTTTCTACAATTATGATTAAAAATAAGACTTTTCATTTAAAAAATTTGAGATAATCTTTAAAATTTTTGGCGCTTTCACCTAAAAGAAACTAAGACAATTAAAATATAGCTTTTTTAAAATTATTTAACTTTTGTTTTAAGCGTTTTTATGTAAAATCAATATTTATGTAGATATCTTCAAAGGCAATTTCTAGTGATCCACCCTGTATAGTGATAAAATCTCTAATTTTTAAACTTAAAAAAATTAAAATTTAATGTGTCTCCAGCATATTTAATACTAAAAAAAATATGTGTAATTAACGTACGAGTATCTCATCGTATCGATGAGATTTAAAGATTAGTTTTGTAGAAACTAAGTTGAAAAGGATTTGAACATTCTAATTATTCAAAGACAGAGAACAATGTTGCACTGTAATTTTGATTTGCGTATTATTTCTACATCAATCATTATATAAATTGTTATTAGACAGATTGGATAACTTTACCTCGTTATAAATAGGGTTATCGGTCCTCTCGCGTACCACCGTTCTTCTTTTACGATTCCCGACTTTAACAACAACCAATGGATTCGCATTTTGCGGCAAGTGTTTCGCTTCGAGTATAGTTACGCAAACTTGGTAAATGGAGAACTTTGGCCTGAATTTCTTGAAAGGCATCGCGCACAGCTCGCAAAATCGATCGCTGATATTGGCCACGCGCCAAATGTTATTTGCATTTGTTTAAATTGCCGTTTGTTTGTTTCAGGATGCATTCGAAACGCGACGGCTAGGAATTTATACATTGGCAGGCCATAATACAAAATACTACATTTTCGCCGTTGTTTTCAAGATTTTAAAGTTTTCTATGTTTCTTTACGAGAGGGATATTCCTCTGGCAAGAATATTTTATTTATTTTGTTTAAAATGCTATCTATTCTTAGACTACAAGCGAAATATATTTTTTTATATATTAATTTTTTTTCTTAAATATAATACGAAATAAATTAAAAAATTTTTTTTACATTTGAACATCTGTTATATAAATGACAATAGTTGCTCTACTCTATCATAAAATGTCTCTTCTGTTTCTTTATACTTGATTTGAAATTATAATTCACAAATTTACACATTTGCATTTTTATATCATATGAGATAATATTTAGAAACAATCTTATCAGTCATTTGCCCGCTTATCATCAGTTAGTACGCAAAAATATTGACTGATGGTATCTTGAATGTACTTGATCGACAGAACAAAACCTATTTATATCTTTACCTACCGTTGATGCCTTCCATTTCAGCTAAAAGTTCCATTGTTCGCTGTTTATCCCAAATAGTAGCCATTTATAGCGCAAATCTCAGTAACTTTATTGGAAAAATAAAATGCCATAAATATTAATTATACAATTTAATTTTTATACAAATTTTTGATATATCTAAATTTATATTTTTTTTAAAGTAATGCTTGTTCTATAAATTTTTTTTATTATCTAAATATTAAAATATAAGTTAAAAATAAATAGAAATTTTTTTATTTATTATAATTATTGTAATCTTAGAATTATTGTAATCTGTAGAATATGTCACGAAATTTCGCACTCTTTCTTTTTCGGACGCCGTAGACTAGGTTTTTCAAATGCAATTCATATTTGCGTCCAAATTGCAGCTTTTGCAGATGCTGTATAAACCGTCATTGTCGGATTTATATTTATTTTTTATAGTAAAAACATTTTTGATTATCTCTTACAATTTATTTTATTCTATTTTTTACCCATCACGTGATAAATAAACCAGAGATATGTACAAAATTTATCACATTTTTATTGCTTCTACTTATTTAAATAATAAGACAACCTGAATTAATAAATTACTTTTTTATCGATTGTGAGAGATATGTCAAGGAAAAAGAATTTGTTGAAGTATCTCTTTGAATGGGGATCAAACTAAATGACACATGTGTTATCCTTTAACGATTTTTCCATAAATGGAAACTGCGCATATTCGAATAATAGTTCCTACCTCGACTTTGTGTCGTACTTATCGAAGACTATCCTGTCAAACACAAGTGTGTGCTTCACATGTCAATTTTGTGTCAGTGCGAGTAAATACAGGCCTCACCTGTCAAAGTGCTTATTCCCATGCTGACAGCAATCGAAGCGCAGTCGTAATTTAAAATATTGACGCAAAATTAAACTTTAAAGATCACAATCCAGCGTGAATTTTTTTTTATAGAAATTAGAGCAACCTTTTTCAAATTATCATATATTAAAGCTTTTTATATTATTAAATTAATATATTATTAATTTCGGAATAAAACTTACAGAGAATTATTAATTTCTCAATATTATTTAATATTTTTTTAAATTAAAACTTTTTACAACAAAAAATTTTTCTTATTCTGTCACAAATCTAAATTTGCAAAATAATATTTAATTTATTATATAACTACTAACACAGCTATGTTGCCTTTCCAACTATATGCTCTCTTACAACTTGCGGCTGAACTTATGAGAAACACTTATAGAAGCGATTTACAACTTGCGAGGGCACGTGCCAAAACAGAGAATATGCTCGTAATAGTTTCCGAAATATACACCCTTCATTACACGCCCCTGCTGGTTCATTCGAATCGCCGTCGCTCCCTTATGCGGATCGCAAACTGTGCGAAACGTATCGGCAACGGACGTCGTCGATATCGTGGCGAGTCTTTCTCTTTATTATGGAAATCTTGCATAAAAAAAAGAAAAGAAAAAAAACCCTCGGGATGATAAAGGGCGAGGATCGTTAATGAGAGCGGATACACTCGCCCACGTACGGCGCATGAAATTTTCCCATGCGAGTATGCTGCCGGGATATTAATTGTCGCGCCGTTGCGGAGGCGGTATTTGGGATCGTCAAGTTATTTCGTTATTAAATCATAAATAGCAATAGAGACTTTTAACTAAGATTTTGAATATATGTAATAAAGAGATGAGGAAAATTGTATTAGCAAGTTGCGCTTTAAATATTAACAAATATTTGAAAAGAATTCTCGAGATTTAAAAAGTCCTATATTGGTTGTGCAAGTGTTGCGCATGTAGTAAATAATTTCTTTATTAGGAAAGGAAGAAAGGAGAATTTAACTTAGGAAGGCAGAATAAAGCATCTTACAATATAAGATTATTTGTCAAGCAATCTTGGTAAGAATTTGATTTTGTAATCAAAATAATCTATACTTAACAAATCAAGAAGATTTTCATTAAAAATTTTTATTAAAAAAATTCAACATTATCGCTTCTTTATCTTTCTAACGTTCTAAGTAGAAAAATAATAATAGTAAAATAATCTCAAATAGGGTCAATTATTTTAAATTCCGGTCTGTAGAAATTCATTATCCCGTCGCAACGTCATTATCAACTTAAATTTACCAACTCGCTTCCCTAATGAAGGCTCGGGCTACAATGGCGCAACGTGCGCTATAAAATTTTCGTCTCCCGAAAATGTGGAAAACGCGGACAGAATTATCGTCGAGCAATCGTTGCAATAACACACGTCGGAGAGAGGAGAAAAAAAAATATTGAAAAAAAGCTAACTCTCGCGGGGGTCGAGACAAGCGTGTTAGCCGCGGGGTTGTAAGTTAACCCCGCTAACTGGTCGCGGAACACGAGCGTCCCCGATGGGGGGCCTCTCCGTCGGGGGTGTTCGTTACGCTACGAGCCCTTTGAGAGGGTCACGTGTCCGCGCGACGGACCCTTCAAGCCGATATCGTATTTGTACAACACGCACGGCCATTATTGTAATACGCCTGTTTGTGTGTTTTGCGCAGTCTTTGTACGCCTCCACCCTCTACATGATCCGACTGCTCTCCGCATCACTCTCTCTCTCTCTCTCTCTCTCTCTCTCTCTCTCTCTCTCTCTCTCTCTCTCTCTCTCTCTCTCTCTCT
>JBCEZX010000036.1:3922712-3947037 GCA_039654345.1 Cataglyphis cursor
TATATATATAATTTATATAATTTGTGATAAAATTGAAATTATAATTGAGACATAAATCTGTTTCTACTTTTACATGTCGTATAATATAAGAAACATACATTTGAAGAATTGAAATATACAAGGTGAGTTTTTTAATTTGAGACTGCTAAATATCTGTAAAAATAAGCATTGTACGAAAAAATGTTCCAAATAAACCCGCAACATTTTCAAGGGGGCAATTCCATCTCGCAAAAGTTAGCCGCCTACCGCCCTCCCTAGGGGTGGTGTTGGGGGTAACTTTGAAATCTTAAATGGGAACCCCTACTTTTTATTGCAGATTCGGATTCTACGTCAAAAAACAAGTAAATTTTGTCTAAACCTTTTTTATTTATTCTTGATAGATGGCGCTGCACTCGGCGAAAATTAGTTAATAGCTTGGTTTTAACCAAGATTGGTTAATAGCAAAACTTGCATATGCTTTGTGGTGTTTGTTTATTGTGAGCCTCTTGCCTCTTACATTTGGAATGCTTGTTTATTATGAGTCCCCTTGCCTCTCACATTCCCCTTAAAGAAAACAAAAGTTAACCAATTTTTGCCGAATGCAGCGCCATCTATCAAAAATAAATAAAATTTTAGACAAAATTTACATGTTTTTTGACGTAGAATCCGAATCTGCAATAAAAAGTAGGGGTTCCCATTTAAGATTTTAAAATTACCCCCACTCCCATGGGGGCGGTAGGCAGCTAACTTTTGTGGGATGGAATTGCCCCCTCAAAAATATTAAGGGTTTATTTGGAACATTTTTTCGTACAATGCTTATTTTTACAGATATTTAGCAGTCTCAAGTTAAAAAACTCACCCTGTATATACAAAATAAATCTATGTCAAAATACACACATAAATATATACGATGTGCAACACGTGAAAATATTTCTGTCTTAAATTCTGTCATGAATTATAAATCACCTACAAATAATTTGATGAATGCTGACCGCAATCTCTATCATTTGATCTGCCATTTATCTCGACTACATACAGTCTGTAGAGCCTGTGACATTATAAAGATCAACGTATAATAAAATTGATTGTTCAATCATTTGTAAAAAATCTCGACTTTTCCCTCTTGTCAAAAGATTAAATATAGATAAATATAGGTAAAATAATTAAATATAGATAAAATTTGAGCATCTGCAATTCTAGAATCCTTAGGAATCATAATAAGTTCAGGTGCGATTCATGCAGAACACGTTGTCCTGATGACATACGCAAACCGATGAATGCAAACAATTTATAGTCGGCGATCTGTTAATGAACGGTTTTCTTGTGATCTTCATGATTTTGCAATTCGACGCGATGTCTTTCGTGCAAAAATACTCGGCTTGGAGAAAACGATTCTCCGAGTAACAGAAAATTCTCGAGGAAATTAAACTTTAATATGCCTGATTATTTGAAAATCATCGATTTTGGAAATCGATCAAATTTCGTGTGCATGAAATAGATTTAAATTGAAGCACACATACAACACGTTATTTCACAATCTCCATTCGCGAGCAACATCGAATACCGGAAACATCGTCTCAAGCATTATTCGCGTGTAACGCAACGTCGATCACAACAACACGGTTCTTCGACGTTAATTAATCCATCCTTGAAAATAGCATTGTTTTAGGTGAAAAGCAAAATGCACGCGGATTTGCATCGCGGCAACGTTATACCTGCAATAGTGCACAGAGAGAGAGTGAGAGAGAAAGAGAGAGAGATTTTTTTCTGATATTATCACGTTGCCATATTTCCATAAAATCGATTCGCAATCTCGATAACAGAATCTCCGGAACGAGAAATGCACGTATGGTTACGTCAGCGAAACTGCATTTGCACCGAAAGCATTAACAGAATATTCAGATTGACGGATCAAATGTATATTTGATCAGATTGCAGTAATATTGAAGTATCGTGTTTGTACGAAAATAATATCATTGTCGAATTTCTAAATTCTTACGCAAATTCTTCTGTTAAAAAATTATTGGAATTTAACGAAAATTATTACACATAAAATAAATTTTTAATTCTATAAAAATTTCAATATTTTACTACTAAATTGCATGAGCGTGTGTTTTTAATGCAAAAAAAATTAAAGTGCGTCTATGAATATTGTTCAAATTCTCATAAATATTGCTCAAATACATTTCAACAATTTACTGTGCACTTGAACGCAATCCTCGTTAAAATTTTTCGATCATTAAATGTGATTCTTGTGCCTTGACATCTTTTTGAAGGACCTTTATTCTCTTCATTTTCTGATAAGGTAAGACAATCATGCGCACACATTCTGACACTAATGTCCCGAGATACTTTAACTCACCTGAAATCGGTTAAACCGCAGGAGACGCGACGGCGAATTCCGTTGCTGATCGTTTCTCGTTTCTCGTTTGCCGACGACGTAGCTCTCGCGATCAAATTTATTCCCGCTTGGCTATTTCCATCTAAATCGCAGTCACCTTGGACTCGCCAACTTTTCCAGAGCACGCGGCGCGGTTCCAACGCCGGATATCCCGACGGTCTCGGCTGCCTCGAACTGACCAGGCAGTTGTTGCGGTCATCAATCATGCTCTAGACAAGAGAAAAGCCGCGAGAGTGCAGAGAGAATAATTTCTCTAAACGACACTTCTTTCGGTTCATTTTTTCATGATAATGGAATTTGCGCCACGAGAAGTGCACGTGAAATCGCAGCAAAAATTTCTGTTCATATGACTTAAAATTTTTTTTTAATGTTTTTAAATAAAAAAATTTAATTTTATATTTAGCTGACTTCTCGAGAAAAATCGAATAAACTGCATCTAATTATAATATCATTTTATTTATTTATAAATTAATTTAAAAAGTAAGAACTAATGATCACATTCAATTCTTTTAAAGTGTAACTCGTATGATTTGATTAAAAATTGTTATGAATAATATTAGATACTCTAATTTTAAAATGAAGAATTATTAATCTTGTTTAAAAATATCTAAAAGCGAGATATCTAAAAGACGAGCTTTTTGAAAGAAGCTCTTGAATAAGATTTTTAGATTGCGATTAGGTAAGAAAGAGATCGGGGTGATCGCCAGTATCCGAAGTGACAACTCAACAGTTGGCTAACTCATCTCTTACAAAAGGATACAGATTGAATCACGGTTGCGGTAAGCAAAATCCACGAAACTAACTTTCGTCACAAATTCGTGCCAACAATAAATTTAATCCTACGTTGCACATCAATTTTAATTTTTTTTTCGCGGTTCTTTTTTTATATAAAAATACTAATTAGTTTTTACTATAAATACTAGAGTATTATACTAGCAAATAGATCCTGAAATTATTACTGGCAAATAGATCCTGAAATTCTTGAAATCTTAGGTAGATTTTTTGATGATTAAATTTAGATTTTTGAATCGATAAAAATCTGAAAAGTTTTCTAGACTTCAAAAAAAATGTCATGCTTCAGATTTTCAAATTCTTAGATTCCAAGAGTAGATTTTGACAGATTTTATTTTTATTTGCTAAATCTGAAATTCTTAGAATTCTTCTTGAATTATTAGAAATTAAACAGATTTTTAGTTTGTGATTATTTAGAAAATATATAAGCCAATATTTTGATTCTCGTCCGCGAGCCGTCGGATAAATGCATCGCTCGTACAATTCTGATTCTCTGTTTTACACTAACCAGTTCAACTTCTTCTTCTAAAGCATCGCATCCTTGTTACGTCTTTTGGTCCTTTGCAGACACGTCGATCCTTCCTTCCCTTGAGTTTTAAAATGCGAAACATGAGCATAACACTAATCACGCTTTGAGTTTATCTCATCACAAATCGTAGCACCCTCTTTACACTTCTCTCACGATCAGCAGATTCATCCACGATTGATCCACCAAGCTCGGAGACAAAAGATTTGCGAATGACGTGAGAAAAGAAAACTTTCTTCGAAGGAGAATAAGACGAATTTGCAAACGCGAGGGATCTTCACAGGGAGAATTTCCAAGTGAAACTCGTGCGCGTGGAAAAATCGCGGGCGGAAACATCCGCGAGCGGGTAACCCGCGAAGGAGCCGCCTCGTCAGCCGGAGAAGGAAGTTCGAAGGACGCGGCGGACTCGCGATGGAAGCTGCTCCCCGACGGCATAATATTACGATCCTGGAACGGCCACCCGGGGCCAGGGGCGGACGTCACCACGGCAGGGAAGCGGGGTTGGTGCGATCCCCTCATGTTGCGATCTCGCCGGGCGATGACGGGGTGGGGTTTTTGAGGCCGTATCGAGGGGTACAGAGACGTCGGGACGCCGGGCGTCTGCGCGCTGCGCCGGCGCCTTTGTGGCTTTCCCCGTTGTCTCCCTTTCCCTCACTCTCTCTCTCTCTCTCTCTTTCTTTTTCGCTCTCTTTGTATTCCACGGAAAAATAGTTCGCTCTGTCTGTCCTTTTAGCGATGGTTGTCGTTGATGTCGTCCGCACTACTGGTGTTGGTGATAATGTTGTTTGTTCAGGTATCGCCGCATTTTCCTGAAAGACTTGTCTGGAAACACATTGCCTGAGATGCCCAGCAATGTGTCGTCTCTTTCTTTATGCGTGTATTATTTATAATCTTTATTTTATATAAATTAAAATTTATCTTTATAGATTATCTTTACGATTATTACGATTGGGTTGTATGATCGCTGCATTATTTGAAACTAAAATATTTCAAAGATTTGAAATCGTTTGAGATTTTAAGTATTGGAGAATTTTCAAATTTTTCTTCTTAATTTGCTTCTAAATAAATCAAAAAGCAGACATTATCAATGATACGAAAAAGAGAATAATAAATTTTTGAATTAGTCTTCAATTTTTCACTTTGTTTCCTTCCGGTGACATCACAGCGATTTTGCGTGCTTCCGGAAACATTCCAAACTGCGCTAGAACGACATTCATTATTCATGATTAGCCGCGACGTCTCGGTCGCAAAGCGCTCGCTCACATTTCACTCTCAATTAATTTGCAATCAGGGTATCCCAATGGGAAGAGGCTCCCGGGAAGAGAAATGACGTGACACGCGAGTGGTTAGTCACGCGTCAGTCACGCGTACAGGTACAAATTATAACTTAAACGACGCCAGCTGTGGCGAAAAACGTGTTCCCGCGGCGATTTTAATATCGCCACCAGTTTGTCACTCTGTCTTCTCGAGGACCGTCGACTGGAATCGTTCTCCTAACGAGAGTTCGGATGCCCCTCGCACGAAATCATGTCGGGCATTTGCATCTTCAAGTATTCTGTTATTGTACGATCTTGAAAATATGATATTATGAATTCATTAATTTTATACAGCGGTTGAATATCAGAAAAATATTGTAAAATTTTCACAGCATTTAAAATTCTGAAACGCTTTAAAACCTCACAATTTTGAATTTTAGATAAAATTTTAAATTTAAATAATTTCAAATTTTACAATCTACATTATAACCAAAAAATGCTCGTCATCTCGAATCGCGAGTCTGATGTATTTTCATAGACGTATATACATGCGTGTGTGAGAGCGCCTTTTAATTGCGGCTAAAGAAGTGACGCGAATGACAGTTGGATATATTGTCCGACCAGTTCTTCCGGATTTGGATCCTGGTTAGTTCACACTTGATTGGACTATATTTGGCCGAGAGTGGCAGCGAAAGCAGCTTGACGCGTACACGCTCGAGGCGAAAATTCATCGCGACGGAATCCGTGCGACAGAGTCGTTTCGCTCCTAATGTCCCATTAGGCTCATTAACCTGCGGGTGGCACGATCAAAAGCCAGCGCTACAAATCGAACCTTCCGTTAAGCGTGCGAGTTGTTAATCTTACGCGCCGCTTCACATCGGATTCCGAGATCCTTGCCCGAGCTATTTATCAGTCACGATAATTTGGAATAATATTTTAATTTCAATGATTACACATGCACCGTCATATGGAATTAATGAAAAATTAAAAGTTCCCTTCAATGATTGTCACTCCAAACGATGCTTTGGAAAATTAAACTACCAGTTGTCGTTACGATCTGGCGTTATGACATAATTAAAGAATCTGCGTGAGCACAGTGTACGATATTTTTCAATGTTGAAATATTAATTTTGCTGAGGGAAACGTCTTCTACTTTGGGAGAATCTACTGATTCAATCAGATCCGATCTAATTCAATCGCATGCATAGTTCTCAATCAAGCCAATGCAAATGGAGCGCGCGCATAAGAAAGCTGTCATTGCGGCGAGGGAGGAGGATGCTGTCATATCGATCAGAACCTTTCCGGAGGGACAGACGGCTGGAAACGATACTAACGAAGAAGAAGAAGAAGCAGTCGTCGGTAGCAGCCAAGCTTCGCTTATCTCCCGCTCTCGCTTCTTCTTCCTCTCGCGTTTCTATCTCTTTTTATCTCTCTATCTCTTTCTTTTCTCAAGAGAAGAGGGTAAGCAGCCTCCGTCGAGGCGCAGCCCTCCGACGTCCGCTCGATATAAACTCGCTGGTGCTGGCCAATAGCGATCGCGAAACGACGAGAAAGCCGTTGCCCGATTGGACCGACTCGCGCCGACATCAGAGACGACGGGGAGAACGAATGGAGAGATGGAAATGCGTCCTCTCCCGCCAGCATCATTCGCAGATTCCTGCCGAGAATGGGAGTCATCTGGTGGATGCTGACAGCAACTGACGCTACTCCGGTGCACGGATCCGTGTTTTTTTCTCTCGTCTCATCTTCAGGACGAAACGTCAGAAGGGCATGTCGTGTTACGAATGAATGAATGAATCAAGTACACGTGCGTAGGACATGAGGATTGGTTCCGTCGGATGTGGCTAGTCCTGAATGGAAAGCCAAATCTCTCGATCGACATGGAAACATCGCTCTTGCAGTTGCAACTGTCGCTTATCATTATTTCTACGTATAGCTTTTAATTACCGTCGCGTTTACAAAATAATCTGCAATCTGCAGCTGATTGAGCTCATCGAATGCAAAGACTGTCATCGTATCATCAAATATTATAACTTGATTAATTCATATAGAGACGACTTGACATTCGTTCGGATGCGAATATATATCTCCGTCATTCGTTCATCCACTCGACCATGACGTAAAGTCATTTTCGTCTCAAAGTTTTAAGGGATGGACTTGCTAAAAAGGTTGCCGCGTCATTAGAGAACTTCTCGGCATCATCGATCACGGCGGAAAATGACACCGGATGAGGAGGACTAGCGCGACCGGCGAAATGGTAAGCCGACTATCGCGTTAGCGTTCTAGAGGCCCTGGCCGCGACGGGAACAGAACGGTACCCCGTTAGTCTCCCCGTTCAGCGAAGGAACAAAAGTGGGTCTTCCTTCCCTCTCCCCCTCGCCACACGGCACGAAAGTAATTCAAGACACCTGGCTAAGAAGAATGGTTTTAACGGATCCCCGGATCTCGTCCCGCGTAACGAGAAGGCGACGCGGGGGAGATCCTCCCTTCTCTCCCCTCCTGTCTAATTGCATTATGTAAAATACGATGCGTTATCTCCCGGTGCGGGTAAGAGTAAATAAGTGCAAAGATATAACGGTTAATTTCCGCGTTAACCGCGTTTTATCGCGACGTCTATCCGCCAGGCTGGGGGCCGGCAGGATGCCCGGGCTCTGTTCCATCGTGAATTTTTTTTCGCCAGTGCTCGCTCGCACTCCTTTAATCGCGCTTACGTATGTGCATGCATGCACGCGTGGAAGGATGTGTGCGTAAACGTGTCAGAAGAAGATAAACGGGACGCGCGTACACTGCCTTCTGAAATTTCCGCGGCGCATGCTTCGAATGATCAAAACGAGTGTAAACTTGTTTTCTATTTATGGATATTTCAATATCCTCTTGTATCGCGATTATTTCCTGAAACGTAAGCGTTGAGGAATTTACGACATTTTTTTCCAAGAGAAAATATATTCAAATATTATCGATATATGATGATTTTAGAACAGTTTGGAGTATCACCGATGAGGAGATTAAAAAAAAATAAAATTTTTCAGTTATCAGATATTCGTAATAATATCTAATGAGAAATATGAAACAATATCGTTGTAAATGTATCGAAGACATTTCGTCGATGCATCTATGTCATTTTCACTTCTATCGCTTCGTTTCCCTAAGTATTGTTTTCTTTCCAAGTATCTCCAGCGTTATCTGAAATCTATTCTTAGTTTCAAGTCCTCACACAAGTGCACGCTCGTTCTCCGGTTTTGCAAGAGCCTTGCTTTCTCAGAAGGTAAGAGCATAGAAGGAAAAAGAAGAGAAAAGAGGAAGAGGAAGGACGCGGCGAGGAGGACGAGAGTGCGTGCGCATGAAGTGTATTTATGCGCGGCACCGTCACGTGGGTAAGGATCGTAGATTGCGAGCGGGGCCTCGGCGTCGTGTGCGTGTCGGTGAATGAGGCTGACGTGGATAAATGGCGCGTTTCCCCGCGGGAGACGCGCGCCCAGGCGATCTTCCGGGCTCGGTGCAACAGCCGATCGGGAAGCGTCGCGAGGACGAGAAGAGGAGGAGGAGGAGGAGGAGGAAAGGGAGGAAGAGAACGACGACGACGACGACGACGACGATGAACGACGCTCCTCCACGGCTGGCCTCGCAAAAAGCAGCGCCGCTTGTCGTCCGGGTAATTGACGATCGCGAGAACATGCGCGCCCGTAAAAAGGGCCCGCCTTTGGCCGCCTCGCTCTTACGCGGAATCTTGTCAGCTTGGGGGCCCCGCGACTGTCACGCGGACTGTTCCGGTGACTGCCGGCGGCCTTCCGAAGCCCTAATCCTCCAAATTCTACTGTCAATCAGATGGATTTCATATTAACTATTGTCAATTTTTTTAAATTATACATTGTAAAAAAAATTGACTGAAACTTCAGACGGTGTTTTTCAGACACACTGTCTGAATTTTCGGACAGAATGCTACTAAATTTTCAGACATACTTCAATTTTCAGACAAAATGCTTTCTGAATTTTCAGATACACTTCAATTTTCAGACAGAATGCTGTCTGAATTTTCAGACACACTTTTTTTAACTTTCAGAAAAATGAAAAACTTCTAATTAAGACAAATTGTCTGAAATTTTTTTCGGTTACTCAGATCTAAAATATCAGATAAAAATGTGTTTAAATTTTTTACAATATTGAACATTTCCAAGAGGTACAGTACAAAACAAATAAATGAATATCTCTTAAATCTTAGTAGAGTAAGAGAGATAAAGATAAAGAGAGAAAGAGATGCTATATAAAAAAAAATAATTAATTAAATGAAATAAAATATATATAGCCAATATATGAATAAAATCACCTTAAGAAATAAAGATAGAGAGATACACGCTATACAAAATGAAAATAAATAATTAAATTAAATGGAATGAAATATATATAGTCGATATGAATGAAATCACGTTAACTTGTCCCATTATTCGCGTAACTCATTCGCGCACGTGAGGGGAGGCGAGAGTAAAGGGAAGGAGGTAGGTCAGATCCGAGCCAGCTAAGGAGGGTTATCTGATTGGGAGCGCGCGAATATCTTCTCCGGCTTCCGGCGCCCAACCCGTGATTACCGCGTCGATTGTCTGCAAATGGAAGCTGAAAAACGCATCTCACACTCGGTAAAGGCGAGCGGTGCGCACGTCAACGTCGACGAGGGATGCTCGGATACCCGCGGATCCCACGGTGCCTCGATGCAGTCTGGGCTCTTCGCTTTGTCGTTATTAACGTCCCGGCTTCGAACAAGAGAGAGAGAGAGAGAGAGAGAGAGAGAGAGAGAGAGAGAGAAAGAGAGAAACGATGATTGAAATAAAAGCTTTAATTTTATTATTTCAACGCGAGAGCGTATCGATAGCTTGATACGAAAGAACGATAGATAAAAGCTTGCTTTGAGAGAGAATAACGTGCACTCTACACTTTATATTGCAAACTTCTCATTATTGAAAATGTAGCAACAATTTAATGTTGCAACAATTCACAGTCATTATTATTGTTCGTTATGCAGGAATTATTTCAATTCGTGTTTTCGGTTATGATAATAAAAGTACTATTTTAATCGCCCAAAAAATAAATTATATTATACGAATTAAATTATATTAATTTCTACCTACATCGACGTAATAGCAGACAGATTTTTATCGACCGTACCTTTCACGAAAATAAAAGAGGGGCTTTCAATCGGAGAAATCGCTCTCTCCCAACAATGCTACCGGTCGCCATCTTCGATCAGAGACGCGCGCGCGTTTTGTATTTCTACACACGAATAATTATACAGTGCATGTAAGATTCATGAGAGATCCGCAGATACGAGCGTTTGGCTAGTATCTCGCCAGGCAATGAAAACGACACGAACGAACGGAGAGAGAGAAAGAGAGAGAGAGAGAGAGAGGAAATGAGAGAGAGAGAGAGAAAAAAAAAAGAGAGAGAGAAAGAAGGAAAGGCATCCGCCGGCTCTAGAATGATTCCTTTCTCGAATCCCTCTTCCTTCTGTTTAAGTGAGCGAGCGGATGCCCGTATTATCCGTCTAATATGAGACGCCTCGTATAACGTTGTCTAGTTTGCGTCCGGAACTCGAGTTTTGTGATTCAAGTTCACACACCGATTCACGCGATATCTATAATCGGTCCGTAATTGATTCTGTTACATAAACAATGTGGATGCGAAAGTTTTGCTCGAGATGGACGAAAGATTGCGGCAATTGTTGCTCTTATCGATAAGTAACGATTCATGTGTCTTGTGTATATACATATATCTGCAAGTACAAAAATCTAAAAATAGCGAGTATTTTAATTCAACGAGAGATCTAATTAATTTAGATTAATTAATCAAGATCTAGCGATAGGAGATATGTAATGAAATTATAGAATGTTTCTAATTTTTCCAGATGTAAATCTCAAATTGATATCTTCTAATCTCGATTCTGAAGAATTTTTACTAAATTTGCTTGCTGATAATCGTATTTGATACAAATGGAGAAAACTGTAAACAGATTGACTGCAACTTCAAAGTGTCTGCAGTTTTTTCGCAGATGCACTATCTGAATTTTCAGACAAAATGCTATCTGAATTGTCAAACATATTTCAATTTTCAGACTCTCCTAAACTTCAATTTTCAAACTCTTCTGAACTTTCAGAAATATGACTTTGATGATTAAAATTGTTTGAAATTTCTTGTTAACACTCAGATCTAAAAATTCAGACAGAAATGTGTCTGAATTTTTATGATAAAAAATTTTTCACATTATAGATATGTTGTTATTTTATGTTATTGCTCGATCAAACCGTCACATTTTTATCATAAGCACATATTAAATCATCAAAAATATAACAGCCGTCAAAGACGGAATAATCATCATCAATATCTCAGCTTATAAAAAAAAAGATCGCATATAATCATGTATCAGTATAACGTGCATCATGTATATGTACATTTATCTGCAAATAAAAAATCTTGAAGGTAGAATATTTTAATTCAACGAGATATTGAATTAATTAATATCTAGCGACAGAAGGTATAATAAAATCGCATAGTGTCTCTAATTTTTCTATAAAATGTAAATTTCAAATTGATATATTCTTAATTTTAATTCCTCATTTGAAATTTTTAAAAATTTCTACTAAAATTTCTTGCCTAATATGATGATCGTATTTAATATAAATATACTATAAAAAATTGCCTAAGAATTCAAACACATTTTTGTCTAAATTTTCAGTTTTGGGTGTCTGATAGAAATTTCAGACAATCTGTTTCAATCATCAGAATTGTTTCTCTAAAAGTTCAAAAGAGTGTGATGAACGTGATAATTGAAGACTGACAATTGAAGTATGACTGGAAATTCAGACACAGTGTGTCTACAAAAAACTTGAGACACTGTCTAAAGTTTTCTTTAGAATGTAGAATATATTGCTATTCTATTTTATTGCTCGCCACACTTTTGTGCATATATTAATCATCAAAAATAACAGTCGTCAAAGAAAAAATCAATCATCATCGCTATCTCAGCTTAGGAGAAAAAAGATCGCACATAATTTTGTATGAGGAGCATGTATCATCCGAGAGTATGAATGGGTTAACCAGAACGGTCATTCTAATACACTCGGCCGTTAACCTGGGCCGCCCTCCTTTCCCTCTACCCTCGTAATTTACGTATTTGTTCTTGGAGCCTGTAAATCTCTCGCGCGGGGCCTTCCGCGGCAGATGAGGCGGAGGCGCCCGCCGTGGACCTCGCCAGCCAATATGGATAGGAATGCGTGACGTTACCATAATATTAATAGTTTATTTACTGAGGCCCATACGTCACACGCGCGGGCCTCGGCCGGTCCTGGAGATCGAACCCTGGTGTGTATTAGTTAACGTCCGTTGCTCTCTTGCTTCGGGCGACTATCACTAAATATTCCTCTTTGCGAGGACGCTGACAGGCGCTTAGACGCGCGCAAATACGGGTATACGTGTGCGAACGGGCGATGATTCGTACGTGTGTTAGACGGGGCTGGGGCCGGGACCGAGTGTTCGACGGTTAATATTGATGGCAGGATGCAGAAATGAGTTAAACGATGCGAGGAGCGTATCTCCTCGCTAAAGTAAATAACTCGCTCGCTCGTCTATTCGCCGTTATTTACGTCGTCGAGGGTAATCGAGATTGAGTTTTCGCGTGGTATCTCAAGGGCACGAGGCGAGTAGGGGGAGGGGGGGATGTAACTGAATTAGAGTCTTTTTCTTTCTCTTTCTTTATCTGTGACAAAAATTTTATATCTTTCTGCCAAGCCTGCTTCAGACAATCGTGACGAGAGTTGTAAGAATAGCTGTTTGTAATTTTATGTACATATTCTAATATACATATGCACATGTGTGTGTGTAACTTGACATTAATATATATTTCTTATACATGCATTTTAATTCTGCGTTTTACATAAAGTTATATTAAATTCTGCCACGAAAATTGTAAGTTTAATATATTATTTTAAATAATGTTTGTCATTTATTTTGCACTTTTTAAAACTGATAGCTGAGTAGAAGAAATTCATTGTCGGGATAATCATATAAAATATTGAATACATATCGTAAGATGTAACGTCTGTTATTTTTTATAATATGTGAATTTTTTCGAGTCAACTTTGAAACGTCGATTTTTACGAATTCTCTTATCTCAGAATCTTGATAACTTTGAATAGTTAAACATCAGGACGTAGACTGTATCGAGACGATTGTATTTCGCTCATCGTTTTGCGGCTCTCTCTCCTCTCTTTCTCACTCTCTATCTCTCTTTCTCTCTCCCTCTCTTTCTCTTTCTCTCTCTCATTCAATCTTCACAGCCGCACAAAAACCCACAAAACCCTCGTAACAACCTAATATTCAAAACGGCGCGCTGCGACATTAATAGACGCGTCTCCATAAATCACGGCGCGCTTTGGGCGAAAAAAGGTCGCGAAAAAGGGCGAGTAAATCCATCCCCGGTCAGGTTCGAATACGACGTTGAGATGGGAAGGAAGAGAAGGAGGAGAGGATGGGCAGGGGGATGAGGGAAGTAAATTGAAATAATTCTTAGCGAGAGAGAAGAATAGCCGTCGGGCAGTCCAAAGTGGAATCGGACGGACTGGCAGAGGAGGTGCTTTAAACGCGCGAGTGGAGGCGAGCAATGGAATAGGCCTCGTGACGATGTAGCCGTAAATCGAGGCAAGTTGATGGCGCATTGATTGCCTCGCATCTCATCACGTCGGCTTGGAAAGCACCGGCCAGCCACGGCACGCTATTCCTAGTCATTCCAGTGCCATGTTTACTCGGCACTTTTGCGCGGCGCAATCCTCCCCCCTCTCTCTCTCTCTCTCACTCTCTCTCTCTCTTTCCTTCTCTTGGAGAACCCGTGCTCCTTCGTGATCTTGGCTCCTGTCTATCTCCGTATATGCCCTCTCCTCCCCCTATCTTCTGTACGATTTAGAACTCTTTGGAAGACTTGAGGAAGAAATCTCCTGACAGTTATAATAATCTCTGTGAATTGAAAGGCTTTTACAAGAGAAATTTCTCAATAAAATCAGCTAAGAACACGTTATTTGATTTAACTTTCGACCCGAAAATTTATAGATATCAAAAATAATGTAAAATCATTAATGTTAAAACAAGTTCTCTCTCTCTTTTTCTTTCTTAAGCGAATAGTTTATATTTAGATTTCAACAAAAAAAGGATGCATGAAAAGAATACACCAGTTCATGACATTTCTTTAATAAGAAGATAAACATAACATAGATTATTAATTGTGGAAATGATTGATAATTTCTACCACTTTGCTGATCTAAGTGCGAATTACGCAAAGTAATTTTTATCTCGTTTAAATTGGCACGAGAATGCTATTTATATTCGCGTCAAAATTGAGAAGGCGCCGGTATTAAAAAGAAGAAAGAAAGCTCTATTAGCGATGGGAAATGAAAAGGGGCCAGATGGGTATGTTGGGAGAATGAATGGGCAGAGGGGGAAGGTGACAGTAACTACCATTGGAGCTTACAGTTTCCGAGACCGATCCCAGCGAACGTTCCCGCAAAAAATGCCAACGCCACCCACACTGTGTCAAGACCTCCCCCGTTCATGGGGCCAGAGGTTAGCTATTCATGCGTTCAAGGCGCCACTGCAGAAGTTATTCGAAGCAGACTGTGCATCCCTAACGCACATACCTAAAGGTCTCTAAAAAAACACTTATCGTCGCGCGTCGATTTTCGCCGATTTTGCACATTTATTTCTTTCCTGACATTTATTTCCTTTTTTTTTCATTATCCCTAGTCGATAGATATGTCTTCAAAAATAGACGAACTTTAAAAGTAAAGAGCTATTGGAAAGGAACAAAGTTTCAAGTGTTTCACAGTTTTAGGTTAGGTTGGGTCTATAATTAACGTTTTGAAGATTTAAATCTTGAAAATTTAATGCGTTTTGCATTACACGACATTTATTTCATTGTTTCATTATCCAACTAAAAGCATAGAATTGAATTTACATTGCGCGCGTAATATCTGGAAAGTCCTTGAAGCCGCCGTCATATAAAAATGCTCACCAAATTGCAGACCGTCTGTCCGAGTAACGAGATGATTTATCGCTTCCTCAAGACGTATCCGTAAGAAATCGAGACGGGACGACTAGAAAGAGGGCGAGGTAACGGGGGGATGAAGAAGGAATGAGAAAAAGGAGAACGGAGAGAACGTCTGTTCGATGGTTGTTGGAAATATCGGTGCCTCGTATTTCCGCGCAACTCGTTGTTTCTCTCTCTCTCTCTCTTTCTCTTTCTCTCTTTCTCTCTCTCTTTCGAATCGATCAGGCTTTCAGTTTGATTTATCATCCCACGAAAGACGCGAGTATCTCATCGGCAATGCTGTCGTTGTCGTTATAGCTTGGTATTCACATCGTAGTTCAAACGTTTCGCTCCTTGTATGCTCGTAATAGCAGCAATATAATCGCACACTTAATCAGCTTAGAAACTAGAGATATCTCGTAGCAATTAGATATCACGATTTCAACTTTTCTTCTTTCTTTTATACGCGTAAATCTTCAAATTGTTAAATTCTCATATACATTGTAAAAAATTTTCTAAACATTTAGAATAAATTTTTAGATCTAGGTGTCTGAAAGAAATTTCAGACAATCAGTCTTAATCATCAGAGTTGTTTTCCCAACTAAAGTTTGTCTGAAAATTAAACAGTGTCTCTGTAAAAAAAAGAACTGCAGATACTTTATGTGAAGTTTCAGTCAGTATTCTTGAACTCCATTTTTCATCAAATACGATCATCATATTAGATTTTAGAGGAGATTCTTGAGAATTGAAGAATATTGAAGTGCGTCTGAAAATTCAGATAGCATTCTGTCCGAAAATTGAAATTTGTCTGAAAATTGAAGTTTGTCTGATAATTCAGACAACATTCTATCTAAAAACTCAAACAAAAGTATCTGCGAAAAAGCTACAGATGGTATTTGTCTGAAATTTAAGTTATTTAAGAAATTTAAGATTTTTTTTACGCTGTATGATCCTGCTTTTTATTTCTAAATTCTTTTGCTTCTTCTTTTCTGTGATTTTATGAATCGTGCAGTAATACAATTCTCAGATCTAAATCTTAAACTATTTATAACTTCTTGCAAATTTTCAAATCTTCATATATTTACGATTAGATTGTGTAAAATGTTTTAATATCTCGGACGTTATTAAATTTGCCTGCCCTAAATTCTCAGATACTGAAAGACTTAGATTCTCGTATTTTTATATCTTTGAATTTTTATAAATTTTAAATCTTCTTTAAATTTAAATCTTTAAATTTAAAGATATATATATATATATATATATATATATATATATATATATATAGTTTCCGAGAAGTATAAATTATGAACTAATTAATTGCAATTATTTTTATAATTATTATTATTTTTATAATTATTATGATTATTACAATTATTATTATTATTATTATTATTATTATTAATTGTAATTACTTAATTGTAATTATTATTTATTATTTATTAATGTAAATTGCATTTAGAATTATTATAAAAATGTTGATCTAGGATATGCGGATCTAAATGAGATGGTACGGATCTTTAAATAATTTTTTCTTTATTTCCAAATTCTTTTGCTTCTTCCTTTCTTTGTATGAATCATACAGTAATACAATTCTCAGATCTAAATCTTAAACTATTTGTAGATTCGAAAAAAAAGTATTCACTTACGGTACAATTTGTTCTACTGACATTAAGCCTAAACAAAATAAAGGATACAGAGCTAAGAGAGAAGATTCGTCCAGAATCTTCTGAATTCTATGCAAAACGCGTATTGTCTCGCTATGAGGAATTCGCTTTTACTTGTCGCGCGTTACATTAAAATTACGCGTTTTCCGCCACTTCGAGTGCGAGTCTTTAGAATAGAGGAAAATATAAAGATAGCACAGAAACAGTCACGCATGTTAATAGTTGCGTCGGACTAAACGCAATCGTTTGCTTAATAATCATTACTTTAAAATCATTTTAAATGACTTACTGTTAAACCAAAATTAAAATCTCTCGTTTTTTCTCAAAGAGTGCGATTAAAGGTTTAATATTAATTTCGTCGAAGCGACTTCTCTCCGAAGAAGAGTTTCGTGGAAGCGAACGGAAGCGCTCGCCATATTTTTTTGTTTTTTCATGTATCATAAAATCTCAAAAAAAAGCACGTTGAGGTCCTCAGTACCCACGATTTTCGAAAGACATTAAAATTAAATATCACAGGTAATTTAAAGATGAGGGGTGTTGAGATCAGCCACCACATTAAAACCTACGTATAAACGGGAGGAACAGCGAGGATAGATGAGGGAGATGGTGGGGGCAGAAAGAGAGACGATCTCCCTTAAAAATTCGAGACGTCAATACTACCGGCAGGAGCTAAATCAATGGAACGGAAAGGTAAAATTAAATACGTAGTAAATTGTATCGTAAAGTCTCCGGTGCGCGGCAAAAAATCGGTCGCGCATACACGTCGTTAAAGCTTTATAACTCGGTTGAATGCATTTTAATTATTAGCCTCGCTTTTCCCCCACTCCCTCTCTCTTTCTCGTTCTTCCCGAAGAAAGAGGGACGCGTATCTCTCGTTTCCTCGCGCTCTATTGCACAGGAACTTTCTCGCGTTTTGATTTTTTAACCGGTCCAGCAACTCTAAGGCTCTCCATTCTTTTTCATCTTTCATCATACAGGTTTATATCGTTTCTTGAAATAATCATTTCAATCATTTCTCAATGAGTTGAAGATTCTTATTATTAGATTTTACATAAATCTTTATAGCATATATCATTAAAATAAGATCTGTGTAATATAAAAGAAATTTCTTTTTTTTATCATTGCAATGAAAAACCGCATTTGGTTTGTTAGAAATCGTTTATATAATCATATGTAAATCTCTTACAAACGGAAATAAATTATATAAAAAATTGTTAACATAAAATTATTATTTTTAAATTTAACATTAATCTTCCGGTTTACTCCGACTTTATTTTTAACTTTAAAGAAATGGATAGCGATAAGACCTCAAATCGATAAAGTCTCACAATACTGCTTTTTCTTAAATATGGGATTTTATTTCATATTTTAGTAAATATATGGCATAATGAAAATATAAAAATATTTTTTTTTATTTCATATTTCATTATTCATTAAAAAATACACCCTAAATTTAGATCTGACGTAAAAACTTATAAAAAATCATATTTTTTTAACATTCGGTCGCAATTTTTTCATAGAGCGCATTCAAGTACTATAGAGATTTTTACACATATAATGTATGACTACATACATATAACACAACATACGTAAAATTAATAGTAGTACTGCAATGTGTGGATTTTAATTAAAAATAAACTTAAAAAAAATCTTTCCCATATTTACAAGATACGGTCTGTTTTACGTTTTATTGCGAGTGTTATTTAAAGAAATAAGCTATCTTATTTATTTGTTTTATTGATGTATGAACAATATTCTACTAATGTAGTTTTGTTTAAATAATTATTGAAGGACAAAAAATGCCTAAATCATGCTGTTTTGTTGTTGTTAAATATTTCAAAACAGCTTATATATTTATTAATGTTAGTATTAATAATACTATTTAAAATTTATAACAACGCAACAGAAAGAACTGGGGACCAAATAAGACTCTTATCGCGACTCATTCTTTGGTTTAATATTATAAAGAAGTAAAAATTTTGTGCCTTGAAATAAGCCTTGAAAGGCTATTTCTAAAACTATCAGTCTGATCTTGGGGGATAATTCAATTATCGTATGAGACGCGCTTGGTAATTTTTTATCTTTCCTGCTCCATAGAGCATGCCGGGAAAATCGCGCACGCTGATTAAGGCCCGTTTAGTATGCGAAACGGACCCACACTGATAAATAGCTCCGCTTCTTCTAGCGCCGCAAAAAACCCACGGCTAGCGCCACGACCGACTCGTTCATGCCGCATACGAAACCATATGCGGAATATGGTGTGTTCTGAGCTCTCTTACGGGATTCCAGACGTCCTGGAGCCTTCTGTCCCGCTGGAACAACGAGAGATTTGAGATTCGAGGTAACGAAACCAGCACCCTAAATTAAAAATTCCTCCTTAAAAAAAAAAAAAATCTAACCTAAAAAACCATGGCCAAAATCTAAAAAACCTAACCTAAAAAAGAAATGTTAGATTCAAAAGCATAACAATTAAATAAAATATATTAGTGTTTTCGTTGGAAAAAAACTCGCGAGGTTTCGTGTATATAAAAAAAAAAGAAAAAAAATTTGGAACTACCAAGAATTAAAGCCATGAAAGATTGAAACGTCCCGCGTTACAACATTCCGTGGAGCAGAAATTCCGTAGCGTAGAATTTTCATGGCGTCTCGCTTTCTCGCCGGAAGAGTCGGCCGTGAGAGTGTCGTGGCGCAGCCTCCTCGCCTCGCGTTCCTCTCTTCATAAAAGGATCTGGAGAGATTAGAACTCGAAAAGAGAGGAGCCCTCTTTCTCTCTCTCTCTCTCTCTCTCTCTCTCTCTCTCTCTCTCTCTCTCTCTTTCCCAAGAGACATCCCGCGGTGTCGCTGCTGAGGACGATGATAAAGATGGAGCTGATACTGACTCGGCCAGGTCGCGCTGACGCGCGCGGCTTTCCAGCATTACGTGTAATCACCGCGAGAGAGTGATCTTATCGTGTCGGTAACGGTGCACGCGGTGGTAGAGAACTGCTCGTCGTAGACGAGCGATTGTGAGAAATTCGGTAAGGGACGAGAGAGGGAGATAGAGATACGCAATCCTCGCGTGTGAAATGCGAGCGATCGTTTCGCCGACCTGCTTGCTAAACTAAATTCAGATGCTCGCGTTCTTTATCTCTCTGATTTTAGATACAATTCAAGCTATATATTGCTGGTTTCTATTCTCCGCACGCTGACTAAGGTAAAAAAAAAAATATATATATATATATATATATATATATATATATTTGACCGAGCGCGTATACAGAAAAATTACAGCGTAATTTTAATCGCTTATTCTCCCTCCACCCCACCCCTCTCGCCCTGTCCATAACTCTTTCCTTCTCTTCAAGATTATTACGCCGAGATTCTCGGACTCTCGGATCGGTCCTCGTGTGCACAAAATTTGGAAATTCCTGCCTCGCCGAGAGAGTCGGAGTCCGAGACGTTTGAGGCAGATGTTGATGCGTTGTACGGGCCGTTCGCGCTTAATCAGCGCGTAAAATCCGAGTCCGTCGCGGTTGACAAACTTACGGGACATAACGGCAAATACCGCCGTAGAAATTACAACCGATTTACGAGAAAATCGTCTTCGAACCGGCGTGCCAGCGACCGCCGGCCGGTGCGGTTGGAGGCGCGCGCGATCGTGATAAGAAAAAAAATCACCAGGCGATTACGAAGGGTCCTCACCGGATGAAAGGACAACAAAATTCGAGAGAGCCCGAGAGACCTCTCTCCTCAGCTACCCTGATGATGGAGCGGGGAGGGGGGGGGGGACGAGGAGGGAAAGGGAACGTCGAAAGGGGGAAAGGCGGCGCGGCTAGCAGTGAAGGGAGGAGATACATTACCATAAAGCCGAGAATTTTACGAGAATTATGCCCGAGGGCTCCGAATCCCCCGCGGGATACCCCGCGGCGACGCTTGTCGTTATCAAAATTCCGTCACAATGGCCACACATCAACTCCGCTAACGTCGCGCTTTATTTTCTCCTTCCGTACCTCCGAGTGAAAACGTACACGGCACATTTCATTAATGTGTCTCCTCGTCAAAACAGTTTAATATTTTTTTCTCTCTGCGTTAATTTTCCGAATTTTATAAAATAATAGATTTATCCTCTCGCATATATTTTTACACGCGTCAATCGAGAAGTGTAATTGCCTTGACGAAACTCACGTTGACCGAATAAATATTAACGTTTATTGGCGAGTTATTCAAATAACTTGGGATTATTGTTAGTTTCTTCGACTTATGATTGCAAATAAATGACCGAGGCATATATCCATTTGTGAGAGAATCGAGGCAAAATCGAGTCCTGCAAAAAAAAGGAGAATGATGCGTTAAAATCGATGGAAGTAAAAAGAAAAGGAAAAGAAAAAGAAAATTGCGAAGCATCCTGTATTTCGTATTCATGTTACGAAGGAGAGGAAGGTGCGCGCACTCGGCGTGGAAGCTTCAGGTAGCAAGAACCGGCGTGGCTGCCGCATTTTGTCGCCCTCTCTTCTTCTCATTCCCAATCCTTCCTCCTGCATCTCTCTTCTCATACTCTCCCCGTTCTCTCCCTCTTCTCAGCTGTCTCCCACAAAGTGAACCCGTCAGCGAATCGTACGACGAATAATCATAAAGTCACCGCTTTATGCCGGAATCGTATTCCGACTCTTCTCGGCCGGCCGTGTATGGTCGCCGGGATTAAGAGTCGTCGGTCCTTTAATCGTGCCGAAGGATATAACGCCCTGAACCCGTTCCGCGCCGAACGGACGGCCGGTAGAGGTAACACACGATGTAACGACGTACGCGCGATTTAAAATTATCTCTCAAACCGATAATCCCGCGAACAGGCTCCATCTGACAGGTTCCGCGAGCGAAGGCGATGTTTGTACATTATATTTTCAAAGACCGCTCGAGACCGACGATTCACAAAGTCGACACAGTTCTGAGCATCTATAGTCAGAGAGTACGAAAGTTTTTCAAAAAGAAAAAGACGTGAGTAAGATATTCCTCGAGTAAGAATCCCCTCGATCTCGATTTTACGACTCTCCTCTTCGTCGCAAAACGAAAAGAGCTTTATATACGTGTATATCTTACTTTCACGCAACTTCGTAAATATTCGAATTCATCCAGCTGGTTGGATTCTTTCCGAGAATAAAGTCGTCGTGTTTGCGTAGCCGCGTACGTCGGCGAAGCGCAGCTCATTACAAGGGGAAAGAAGGGGAGAGGTTGGTGGGGGAGGAGGTGGACGACATCAGAGAAACGCCGCCACGACGACGTGGAAGGTGTCAAGTGGAAAAGCATCGGCGTGTTTGTACAGACGCGGGGGTGGCCGATGTCAGCCACGGTCCATGTCGATTCGCACCGTCACCGAGCTGTCAAGTCCACGCCGCCCCCGCCCCCGTCTTGGCGCACCGTCTAACGACGGCTATTACGTCGTCGGCGCAAACAATGAGCGACTTCGAGCACCCTCGAGCGAGCGGGACTGTAAATAAGGAAGCCGCGACAGAATCGGCAGACGAACGTTAACAAAGGCTTTGCGTGTTCCTTCCTCTTTTATTTCCGATACGACGCGCGCGAGCGTCTGTGTGTATGTATGTGTGTGTGTAGCTTATGTTATAACGCTATAACCTAATGACCTCTTTAGAATTATCCTTCCGTCTTTCACTCCCTAATTGTTTAGTGAATTTTAGGCGAAAGGATGGGCGATAAGGGTCTCAATTGGTTCCAGTTGTTTTTGTTTTGTTTTAATTATAAATTGATAGTATTATCCACGTCCGTGGTATTATCAGTAACATTAATAAATATATGAATTGTATTGAAATGTTTACTGTATTTACAGCAACAGAAGCGCATGAGTTAGATATTTTTTGTCCTTTAATGACTACTTAAACAAGGCTGGACTAGTGGAATATTGTTGATACCAATAAAATGAATAAATAATGATGTCGAAATAAATGATAGCCTCTCTTTAAATAACACTTAGAATAAAACATAAACTAGACCATCTAGGGCTATTATTTTTGACAACTTCAAAGAATATATTTGTGTAAATAATTAATTCATTCAGGGAACGCTAAAAATTATAAATAAAATGAATTAATTAATATATATATGTTCAAAAAATATGTAATTATACAACATTAATTATTGAAACATTCTTATACAAAAAATTAGAGAGTAAAAAAAATTTTGCCAACCGTGATCTTTAGTGGACTTTAAACTATGAGAAAATGAGATTAGTTGTTAAAAAAAAATTTAGTTTACCAAGGATAACAAGATTTTTTTGGAAAAGTCAAAATATCCGGTTTTGCCCTACCGGTAGGATAAAATCGAATACCCATTTAAGAACATGTAAAACACCGTGCAATTACAAAATCTAGATATATTTTAATCAAAATACAATACAAAGATGTATTCTATTGACAAAAATTACAAATGAAGATATCTTCTTGTTCTACATTTCTGCAAGATTTTTTTATTTAATTTTTTAACTTTTTTTTAACTTTATGTATTTCAAAAAGCTTTTTTTTAGTGGTTTCTTTTTCTGACAAGTAAACTTACCTTTGTGTGACTCGCCGATTTTATTGAAACTTGGTACACTTGTAAAACTATCACAAATAATAGACACATATTTTTTTATATCAGCAATGGTGCAAGTTTAAGGATGGAAACTACCTCTTGTATTTATAAACATGAGTAATTATCATTATCTCTAAACTGACGGTATTAGAGTTGTTTTGAGTTTTAGACATGAATAAAAGGTTTCACATATTGTTGAAAGCAAATCAAATGTTAGAATTACTAATAATTGGAATACAAAATGGCGAATTCAATATGATGACCTGATCAAAAAATCAAAATAATTTTATCTCGCTTTTTGTCGAACCCAGACACAATCAACGATTTTTTTATATTCTTTATATTTTATATATTCTAAAATGTGCTTGGTGTACAAATTCTTAATGTATAAACGATTTTTTTTGCAAAATCTTATCATTTTTGCAAAAAAATATAAAATATAAAAAAAAGACATAAGCAAGGTGCAAAAAGAGATGATTGTAAAAAAATAAAAATAATAAAAATAATAAATAAATATAATTATAAATAAACAAAAACCGAAATAGGAATAGATTCTTGTCACTTCCTCGTCGGTTATTCCTGGATTCGGCAAAAAACGAAATAAGATTAATTTAATTTATCAGGTCATTATATTGGGTCTGCCATTTTGTATTCTATAATTCTAATATTGGATTTACTTTCAGCGATATGTGAAACCTCTTATTCATGTTTAAATTCAAAAATAGCTCTAATACTGTGAGTTTAGAGGTAATAATAATTACTCATGCTTATAAATATAAGGGTAGTTTCCACCCTTAAATTTGCACCATTGTTGATATAACAAAATACGTGTCTATTATTTTTGATAGCTTTACGAGTGTACTAAATTTCAATAAAATTGGCAAGTCACACAAAGGTAGGTTATTTGTGAGTAAAAAAAGTTCGTTTTCAACTGTTTTTTATAGAGAGACAAAATCAGGATAAGTTTTTTCTTTTTTCATTATATGAGATGTGTAGGTACCCGGTTTTGTTCCAACATAAGGAAAATGACGGCTGTATATTTTGGCGTACAAAGTGACAATCAAAAGTGTGATATACTATCTAGTATAT
>JBCEZX010000036.1:3947137-3960109 GCA_039654345.1 Cataglyphis cursor
ATATACAGAATGCTATATTTATCAAACCAAATGCTCTGTACAGAAAAAGTTTATAACGATTCGATTGTTGCCCCGATATCGATTGTTGCCCCGATATCGATCTTTTTTGTTCAAAAATTATGAATTTCTCTTAAAGATGAAATCGTATATATGTGGGCACAGTTTATCTGAAAATAATGATGGCATCAATTTACAACTAATAACACAAGTTAGCCAAAGATAATAGTATTACAAAGAAATGAAGGTACTCGGTTTGACCTGCCTATCCAGTTTTCACCCTACTTTCTTCTATATTCGGATTTTATCATATAATTTTATGAATGTCTACTTCGAGAATAATCGCGATATTATTACTATTATATTAAATTTATAATTGTATAATTTTGGTTCTCGGAAATTTCGAAGCTTGAAATATCAAAGTTTGAAGGTTTGAAGATTCGAAACTTTGAAACTTTGATCTTCAAGAGTATTGAAGTTTCGAATCTTCGAACTTCAAAGCTTCGAATGTCGAAGCAAATCACCAGTCCTAATATCTTGTGCTCTAAGTGTGAGATAGAGTTTGTTTCAGTAGAGTAGAGTTGTTTATTCTTATTGCCCGCACATTGCAGTACTATTACCAATTTTACGTATACTATGTCTTATGTAATCATACGAGGGCTATTTCAAAAGTAATGCACATTGCAGTAATATCACGGACTGGATGATGTAATCTCAACGAAATTTTTGGACAGTTGTAGTGGAGAACTTGAGGAAGCGATGGTTAAAAACATGGTTTAAAAAACTTCTATAGTGTATTTGTACTTCTATGTCTATTTCTTAATGGATGGTATTGAAATAAAATAAAAAAATATTTTTGTATTTTCTAAGACTCCATATCTTCTATATTTATTAAAGATAAGAAAGAAAATTGATTTCGCATATTTAAAAAAAAGTGATACTTTAGGATCAATTTAAGGCCTTATCGCCATGCATCCTTTTTTAATGGGAAATTATTTTAAACTCATGGCGCTTTTTTCAAAAAACATGTATCATGTATTCGATCAATCGCATCTGTAGATAAGAAACATAACGACGTCTGTTTTTACCACGTTTCGAAAATGCTTCAGAAAATTAGAAGAGCGATGATGAAGCTAACAGTTTCACACAGTCGTTCACGTTAAGAAAGAAATCCTACCGTCGACGGTTCACGAAACTTTCCGACAATCTGCCAAATCCTTGTCATTTCCATCACAACCATCCACCGCAACCTGTTTTTATCTCGCCGACATTGTTGCAGCCAGACGTTCGAACTTTTCGAAGAAATAATCGCGTCGGAGCCTTCGAGCGTTTTTCTCTCTTGTTTCAGAAAATGGAACAAATAATTTTGTGGCGTGACTAAAAGCCGTTTCAAGCATGGGAGATTTTGATTCAATAGAGTGAACTTAGTGTTATGGTTACAATAGATTTTGAGATCATCTGTCATACACGTAGCTTTTTTAATATTGCCGTATAAAAATTCCAGAGGGAATATACAAAAAATAATAAAAGAGTACAAAAAAAGAGAAGATTAAAATATTAGAAATAAACGTAAATTACATCGAGAAGGATTACGTAGAGTGGAGGAATAGATAAATAGTTGCATTTAATCAAATATTGATAATCTCTCGAGACTCATTTATTTCTCAATTCGCTGCGTGTTCCACGAATCATTACGTTAATCATCGAGAACGTCATTCGCGGAGCAATCGCGCGTAACGAAGTCAATTTTGTGCGGCGCGAGAACCAGAAACGGGGAAGAGTGGTCGTGTGACCTACATTGGGAACGTCACGGATCCCGTGGAGAGTTTGCGAAGGATATCTCGAGGGGTGAGCGCGACGCCCTGGTTCAGCCAATGCAACCTATTCTTAACCGGCGCACATTGTTGCGGATATCGATAATCGTCCTTCATCCGTTTTCCGCTCCCACGCAAACTAGCGCCGATAAGGGGAAAGAGAGAGAGAGAGAGAAGAAGAAGAAAAAGCCGGTGGCTACCGTTTGTTTACCTATCGTAGCGACAAGGGGCACCCGGAGAGCTTTAGGGTTTTCTCCGAAGAACCCACCCGGGACCTCCTCCTTCGAAATCGACGTTGCGTGCGTCTCTGCGAGAGGACGACAGGCGCCTCCTTTCCCGAAAATTCTCCTTGTTCGTCCGGGGATGGACGTGTCTGCGTTCGCCTCTGCGTGCGCGATTTCCCAGAATATGCGAGAGAGAAAGGGAGAGATGAGGACGGAGAGAGCGATGGCGAAAAAGGAAACGATACTAATGATACACGCGGGACACGCGGTCGATTATAGCGCGGTGCATCGCGTGCGCACGTCTAATGTGTCGATGCTGTGCGGGGCAATCGCGCGGTAATTGCCGCCGGTGTAACCGGAAAAAGTACGGATCCCTTGTCACAGAATAGATCGACTCGCGTTCATGAATCTCTCCTCAAGACGAGATCATTTCGAATCACGACGTTGTCCCAAGTTCCATGCACACGCGACGGTTATCCGTCCGTCTCAACATCCGACGAATCGAAATTTCGGTCAATCCGTTCTTGTATATAGCGTGAGATTATTCGGTGAATATTTTCGAAGAAATTAAATGTGTTAAGCGCAACAATGAAATTAAGTGTATTAAGCGCGATATTAGTCACTGAACATGCATCGGCTAAATGAATATTGATTTCAAATCCTTAATTGTGGACACATCTTCTTTTTTTAATCTTTATACTCTTTTTCTTAAAAACACTCCGACTACAGCTCTCACTTTGATTTTAATCGTGAACTTTATTAATAAGCTGTGCAAAATGTGTGTGACGCGAGCGCAGAGATTTAAAGGGAGACGGACAGTGGGCCGGATGATAGGACAATACGACGACTGTCAACTGATCAAGGGGAGCGACCGGTACCACTGAAAGACAGACAGAAGGAGAAAGAGAGAGCGTGGCTGGACCACGAAGGAATTCGCCTCGTAATACCTTCGAGCCTCCGATTATTAAACTTTCCACCGTTTCATCCCCCTGTCCCCCTTTCTCCCCCTTCTCCCTGCCTACCGTACCTCGTCAACGAGCGACTTTGCACCGAAGCGCTGAACACAGGCAGGTAGTCGCCTCCACGAAATCATTCGTATGCCCTCTCACCTCTTTTCGTGTCACCACGGATGCAGCCGGGATATTAAAAGGCAGTTTAAGGATGACTGGACGATGACTCATGACACCCCAGCCATTGGCAGGACGGTCGTTTTCTGCTTCTCTTCTCTCTCATCCCTTTCTTTCTCTTTCACTCTCTCTCTCTCTCTTCTTTTTTTCTCTCCTTTTCCGCCTCTTCTGCCTTTCTTTCTCTCCCACGGCAAAGAAGAGAACTCGAGAAGAATCTTCCTGAGACCCGTTGACATCGGCAAGAATATGCCAGTCAGCGTCGCCGTCGGGACCTGTACGGTGACGCGGCAATAGCGATTTTAGATGAGCCGTGAGAGCAGATCTTCCATGAACGGAAGCTGCGATCAACGGTTTCTGTCGGATGCGATAGGATTGATTGTTAGAGAAAGAACATTTCGTAAGAATATTTCGAGATTGATAATTTTATGTTACTTTGTTGTGGCGGAGGCGAATTCTCAGACGGAAGGTTTAAAGTTTTGGGCCGTGAAACGTGAGAAGATCCCCAGAGACATAATATATTTAAAATGTTTATGAGTACGTGAAGGCATAAAGCTTTCACACGCGTCGCATTCGCTGCTTTAAAATCATAAAAAATTCCGGAGAGACCAAAACTCCAAAATTTAATGTTGTAGTTAATTTCTTAATTTGAAATGTTTTAGCAAAAATTTTACTTTAAGAAATTTTCTCAAAATTCAGACAAACATTTATGAATTTTCAGATCTGGGTGTCTGAAAGAAATTTCAGACAGATTGTTTTAATTATCAGAATCGTTTTTCTAAAATTTCAGAAGAATGTATCTGAAAATTAAAATGTGCTTGAAAATTAAAAAGTGTCTGAAAAGTCAGACAGTATTTTATCTAAAAATTTAGACAGTGTGTCTATAAAAAAGTTGCATACTTTATCAGAAGTTTCAGTCAATTTTTATACAATGTAAGTATATTTCTATTTTTTTTTTCTAAAATTTATTTTTTTACTATAATTTAATCATAATTTAATCATAATTTAATTATAATTTTCTTTTTATCATAATTGGGTGTCTAAAAAAAATTTCAGACAAATCTTAATCATCAGAATCATTTTTCTAAAATTTCAGAAAAGTGTATCTGAAAATTGAAATGTGTCTAAAAATTCAAACAGCATCCCGTCTGAAAATTTGGACAGCATTCTGTCTGAAAATTCAGACAATATCTGTAAAAAAGCTGTGGACACTTTGTCATAAGTTTCAGTCAATTTTTTTACAGTGTATATTCCGTTCTCTTTTACCTAAAATTTATTTTTTTATCATAATTTCAATGTTTTATTTAAATCTTCTATATGCAAATTTACTTAGCTAATTAAATTTTTGAAAACACTTAAGACTTCAATGTCAATTTCTTCATGGAACGGTTTTAGAGAGATTTAAAGAAGAAGAGAGAGACAATAACTTAAAGAGTCGATCGAGGCCGCAAAACATTATCTCAAATTGTCATCGTCGTAGTCAGATTACCACCGACGATTTCGGCGGACGTTGTCGGCGATAAAGGAATGATCTCGCGGCAGCGGAGCACCGAGAACAATTATTCCAAGGCGGTATATCGATATCTGCAAGTAAGACCCGCCGGGGCGCGCGGCCGTGAATCGAAACCGTCTCGCTGGAAAGTCGGTCGAACAGTCATCTTCCTTGGGCGGCGATCGCTCTCAAAGGGACCGCCCGACTCCTCTTATCTCGCGACGGGGTCAGAACATCCCCGGGCAGTCCCGGGAACGCGAGACTCCCAGCCCCGGGGGGAACAATGACGGTCTATCCGCGCGGCCACCGTGCGCCATTGTTCTTTGTTGTGGCAATGATCCGAGTGGAGTATCGGGGAAGGGAAAGGAAAGGAGACAAACCGCGCGATTCAAGCACACGGCATCGCCCGATACTCTGCCTTACGCGCATCAATCACCCGATTTCTCCTGTTACATTTTAATCTTTGCTTGTTAGAAACGAATACCAAGGAGAAACGGTTTATTAGATAATTCGCGGCTTCTTCTTCTTCTTTTCCAACTAGAGGGCGCGTGTCGAAAATAGGAAAATAATGTATTAACAAATACAAGATTTTGTTGCAAAAATCACTAGTCTCTGGGGTGATGACGGCGATAATGACACCTTACGAGCGACTAAGTCTTTCTCAAAAGAGAAGACTTAAAGAGAAAGAAAAAGAAGAGAGAGAGAGAGAGAGAGAGCGCGCCCACGTGCAGAGAGAGCCACGTGGTATAATCACGCGGCATTGAAACCACGTACATGTAACGTACAATGGCGACAGGAGAGGAGAATCGGCGTCATCGTCGTTGGAGGCTGCGTACCGGAATGATTAATGCGCCGCCGCCGCCGCTTCTTGGCCGCAACACTCACGTCTTAATTCCGCGGCATAATGCTCTTAACGATTTTGTACGCGGGCTACGCGCGCGCTTTTGGTAGCTGATAAGCACGACAAGCGGCATCCGCGTTCGTTAGTTCCCAATTGTTCGTTTCGTAGCACGTATACCGCGCATACATCGAATGTCTCTCTCCTTGCGCGTCTCCCGCAAAGCACATGCAAGGAAAGAGAGCCTAATCCCGCGAATCGGCTAATCGTTAATCGGTCACACGCGGCTGATCGATCAATCCGTTACATCGGAGATCGAACTCTTCCGTATCATAGAGTCTAGAATTTAAATCGAAGATTTAAAAATCCCGTATGGCGCGAGAGAGATCTGATTTTTTCTCTAATATAATAATCCGGCATGATCGCGAGAACGTTTTCTACGCGCGGGAATTGTCGTAGGAAAAGACCGAGTTCTTAAGGCGCGCGCGCTTAAATTGATTTATAGCGAGGGGATGATGAGGCGATGCGCGACGTTAAACGCCGCTTTTACGAGCCGCCGCGCCCCGAACCTCCACCTTTGACTCTGATTGCGCATCATTAATCAGCGGGGTGCCTTACCGCTACTTCGCGCCATGTTACCGCGCGAAAGGTACTTCTTTCCGTATGCGAGAAAGAGAGAGAGAGAGAGAGTCCTTTCTTGGTCTAATTATATATCAAAACGCGTCTCGCAAAATTCCGAATCGTCGAGCATGATTGATGGATGTTCCTTGCTCTCTCTTTTTTTCCCCACGATACTCGCATTTTTCATCACCTCGTAGAGACACAATGAGACGAATCTCGAAGAATCTTTGCTTTGAGATTATAAATGCGGCTTAACGCATCAAGGATATATTCTTCGTCCGAGAAATGCACGAAGTCGCGAATCTTCTCAAAAAAGGTTATCTTAGACAGTTTGTAATTGGCGATAATAATTCAAGAATTTCACGCTGTAGAAGAGCTGACTGAAACTTCAGACAAAATATCCGTGTCTGAAGTTTCAGTCTTTTTTGCAGACACACTGTTTGAATTTTCAGACAGAATGTCTAAATTTTTTGACACTTTAATTTTCAGACAAACTCTGCTGAATTTTCAGAGAAACAACTCTCATGATTAAGGCAGATTGTCTGAAATGTTTTTCACACACCAAGATCTAAGAATTCAGGCAAAATGTATCTAAATTTCTAAAAATTTTTTATAATGTATTCCAAAATTCCAAAATTTAATATGAAAATAAAAATTGTTTTTCTTAGAAAATATTTTATAACAAGAAAAAAAAAATTTTAATTTAATAATGACCACACAAAGTATCTGCAATTTATTTTGCAAAATGCTGTCTGATTTTTCAGACATACTTTTCTGAACTTTCAGAAAAACAATTCTGATGATTAAGACAGATTGTCTGAAATTGCTTTTAAATGTCTAGATCTGAAAATTCAGACAAAAATATGTCTAAAGTTTTAGAACATTTTTTACAATGCATGTGTTGTGCAGCACGGAAAATATGCACATTTGTAGAAGTAAAATACACACACACATGTATATAAATACGCACCTAAGATTAAAAATTAAATTCCATCTTTGAATCATGAATTAAAGATTGTCTAAAAAAAGCTGGCTTTATATCTTCTGAAATAAGAATGTAGAGAATTATACATCTAAATTGAGCATATCAAGTACCGTTTTTCTGTCATACCATATTGTATTCAGTGATTCTATGAACAATTCGAGTCATCAATCGTTCTTCGAGACCACATCACTCTCGTTGCGTTGACGTGTACTCGACGGATTAAAGTGTGTTTGATTAAATACTTAGTCGTGCTCCCGCGCTAATCTAGCAGTGTCAAGACGGCGGGTGCCCGTGGCATTTATCGGGGCCCCCGTTTATTTACACGATGCCGATCGTTGTCGCTTTGTAAGGATTTGACTGCGGCGCATAACGCTATCTGTTTGCCGCGACTCTCAAAAGATTTTGGAGCCGTTTTGTTTGGAAACTAGACAGGTGGTGTGATGGCTATCGCTCCCTTTTTTTTAGCACGCAACTTTTTGCTCCGACAGATTTCTATCTCTTTGTCATATCACCATCTTTCGTTATATCACTCTTTTCAAATAGAGATTCAATCATTTTTTTTATTTATTTGTTATCCGTCGTTTAAAATCTCAATCAAAGACGTGTATAAGAATGGTTTTCGCGAATATTAATTTGATCGTCGCGTTTCTATCATTGCGATAGATGTCTATCGAACAATTGAGACATTACTGTTGCTGGGACGTGCAACGGGATCTAAACGGCAACAATCGAGAATCACGACCTGGACGTATGTTGGAAAAAAAGAGTTGTACAGCTGATTGCGGCGACCATAAATTTACTTAATGTCTTCATATGGCGACAATCGGAGGAAGGGTTGAAGCTGCTGGGACAAATGCCCAACATATTCTCCCTAGTCTCTCTCTCTCTCTGTCTCTCTCTCTATGTGGCATTAAATCCAGGAGGGTGACATAATACGGCTCACAATGTGCCGACTCAATATCGAAAGAGGGATAAACGAGCGATTTTTGTAGCCATTCGATGGCACGTACTTAACGGATTCGTTGCAAGAGAATGCATTCGCACGAGACGGACTTAAATGGAATTTAATTATTAGACAATCTTTATAAAATATTATCCCGCTCTTATATTTGTTCTCCGTGTTATTTAATACAAAATTGAACATTATTTTGTTAATACCGTATGCTATATAAATTTAGAAGAAATTTTTGTGATTACAAATCAGTTACTGTAGATGTAGATGAACACTACGTTCAATAATTCAGTTCTAACAATTACACAGTGTCTTTTAAATACAAATCTTATGGCTTCTCAATGAGATACTGCGACCGATGAAGCTTTCATTCGAAAGATTAATGTAAAACGCGAAATATTTACGCGAAGAAAAAGCTTGCAAAATCCATATCTCGTAAGCATCTCCTGGATAAACTCGGCGAAACACGTATAGCGTATAAGGGACCAGATAGCAACGGTGTAAAAACGAGGAGGGAGAAAGGGGCGCGAGGAAAGTGCAAGCGATTCGTCACAGATATTATTTGAAGGGGCTCCCTCGTGGAGCAGCGGTACAATACAAGTCAACACGGCTGTCTGCGTAATGAAGTAGTTTCTGGAGGGTCGGTCCCGCCTAACATAGCGAAGACGAGGCCAGAGGGGAGCCAGTAATTGGGGGGTAGGCCACTCTACCCGCAACCCCCAGGGGGACGACGAAAACCCCTAACATATGCTCTCCACGACTCTCTCTTTCTCTGTTTTTCTAGTTCTTTTTTCTTCTTTTCCTTCGAGCTCTTTCGATTTTTTTATTGAATCGAGCAATTCGACTCGCATGTAACAGATAAATCAATGTACGCTATTATAGAGACCACACAATTGCTTATTTTTATAGAAATCAAAATTGTTAGCTTTCAAAAGTTTTTTTTTTTAAATTAGAGATTCCCGAAGTATCAATTATATTTTGAATTATAAGCGCGATTGAAACGTTTTGATTTTATCATACTTTCGAGACATTCTTATCGATTTACCTGAATAAAATCGGTGCAGCAATATTCTTAGCCTTCTTTTCGAACAATCACTTTTATTGGTCGCGAGACCAATTGCGGCGCCGGATAAATGTCGCTGTCGCACTCACTTGTCAGATCCACGTGACCGTCGCGGCTTTTCCGCATCAGGGGATGAATACGCACTCTTCCGTCTCTCTCTTTCTCGACTTCTTCCCTCTCGCCTACATTTTTCACGTCGTATTTCCACGTGACTTCCATGTGCTCGTTAGCGTCGGCTTTGAGTGAAATCGAGAGCGTCGACGTCACTGTGGCGTAAGCAGAAAGGGAGGAAGAGAGACGAGGAGCGTCGAGGGAGGGAAGAAGAGGAGAGACAGGCGGGAGTTGAACCGTCGGCGAAGTTCCTCTCTAATTGGGGTGCGACGGCGAGACCAGCGCTCGGGGATGAAATCCCGGCTACCATCCTCTTCAAGCACCGACCCTCTTCTTCGTGACCGATTGCGTGCCTCGCTCTATAGGATTTTCGATTGAAGACAAGCTCATAAAAAGGGGCTAAAGTTAAAAAAAGAAGAGAGAAAGAGAAATTGAAGTATTGCTTTACTAGATTTTTTTTATCATGGAGTTTGGGATTTCTACTTTTTTGAAGAATTAAAACTCGGAACTGTCGATATATATTTTTTTCTGAATCTTTGAATAATTGCGATTTTAAAATATGTATACAGGTATTACGCGAATTCCAGATCTTGAAAATTATTGAATCGCGTAAATCTCGAATTCTCAAAATTTGCGAGCTTTAAAATTTTGCATTTATCACAAATTTGTGAGAAGGGAGAAGGAAGAATTTATAAATTATATCTTTCTTAGCATGTGTCATTAAATTGTACTTTTCTATAAATTTTGAAACTTTGTCCGACGAAACCGTTTCCGGCAACTCTTTTAATTTACTCTCTTCGTGGTATATATATTCGAAACGCATACAAAAATCATTTGCCACCGGTAAACGCTTAACATAAATAGCGGAAGTGATCGCATTAAGTGCACGCGTTAACCTCGACAAAGCGTGAACGCTTCTTGCGTGTCCCTTCCCCTTTAGTACGAATCACGCTCCCAAGTTTGGGTTTATTGCGTTTTGTGTTATGTTAAGCTTTCGGCGTACACAAAAGGTGCGCCGACGGTTAATGCGGGGTGACGTGTGTTTATAAATACACGACTGCCGGCATCGAAGGGTCGTTTGGCAGCGTGTTTCACCACCGAATCACATATAATTGCTCTCCATGATCACCGATAATCATACGATCATCTTCGTTCGGAATAATGAAAAGAGACGCTGAATATTAACAATTAAAAAATTGTAGCTATGTAAAGAAGAGGGAGGGAGAAAGAAAGAACGAGATTATGAAAAAGTATCTCCCGTCAGATGTCGCTATAAAGTCGATTTATAGTGAGATTCGCTAGAAATGACTCGGCGCATGTCTCCTTCCACCCCCGCAACACGCCTAAGCTATTCCGCCATTTTTCCTCGCAGTTTGTTATGTGTTGCAAAGGTCTCCTTTTATCCCGAGAAACTCGACGAGAGTCTGTCGAGTTCTCTGCTTTGTCAGAATAGCCCGTTTCCTCCCTCCCCCCTCCCCCGATTTCCTTTCCTTCACGACCCTCGCAACTCTCTCGTTTGCCCGGTTTCCACCCCGTTTCCACCGGTTCTCACCCCTCCCGCCCCCTCTCCCTCCTTTCCCACCTTCACCCTCCTCTCATCCATCGAGGCTAACCTTCCTTACGAAGAGTAAAATTACCTTCGTTACGCGAAACTCGGTTCGGAACCCCAATCCTCGTATCGAACTCATCCTCTCTTTTTATTTTTAGTGCTTCTTCCCTTTTACTTTTTTCCATCGCACATCTTTTTCCCTCTCCCGGGACGAGGCGCCACGCATAGAGATATATCCTTTTTTCGCGTATATAGGCGTTACGGGAGAGATTTTATTGCGCCATTTTTGCTACCTCCTTCGAGCAGCCCTTGAGGATGATGCTACGAAAGTAATGGTTCCTTCAGAGACCGGTAACTCGACTCGCTACGTGACACTCGGGATTTATGGTCAGTCGTGACGACGACTTTTTATTATTATTTTCTGTCCGGCGTGATACGTCGCGCACGCGCGAGGAAGGACGAAGTTGGAGGCGAGGTTGGGACTGTTGTTGGGCGATGAGGGAGACGATAAGAGGGATATGCCGGGAGGTTACTTTACTACGTTGGAGAGTAGTAAGTTAGACGACATAGATCTCGTATACGCGATATTAAGAGGAGAGCATATACTGACGGATGTCAGCGCTCACAGATTTTTATAATTCTAAGAAAAGTTCAACGCACATTCTTTACACACATTCTACCTTCTTGCTCGATACTCTGTATAATATCTATCGCCACCAGCATTGCAACAAAAGGATTCTACCTTACGGGTTCCAATTTCGGGTCGCGCACCTGGGGCCACGGGGGTTCTTGATTCACGATGAGAATTATTATCTTCGTGAAGATAAATGGAGTTCATTGATGAACGATCAATCGCGCGCCGAGGGGAATCATCGCGTCATTGTCGGACGAGAGTAGCTTGTCAAATCTACTATACGGAGATTTGCTACTCATATTAGGGAGCTGCAACGAGCTCTAGGACGGGGAGTGATCTAACGAGAAGGCCATAGAAAACTTCTATTTCATGTAGAATAAATCTCGCTAATTGCTTACATTAAGAAAATACAATTTTTAATTTTATAATATAAACTTTTCTAATATAAAAAAAATTATTATTTAAAATGTTTTTATTTTATTCTTACAAAATTTTATTTTTATTTATTTTATTAATCTTTATTTTTAAATATTTAATATATTGATGTAACATATATGTAGAAAAAATTTTTCAAAAGAATCATAAAAAACAATATTATTATTAATGTCAGTAATTATTGTCTTAATAAGGCCATTATTAATCATATTATACATTCCGCCGATACAAGTGAGCTCTCTTGCAATGTTGTTTAGGAATCGCGACAACAAGGCCAGTTGCAACAAATGATTAGTCACGGCCGTTCGGGCGAAAAGTTCCCCGTTCCATTCATCCTCCGTTTACCCGAACGGCATCTTTTGAAAATAGCTCGGATTCCGCGGCACGCCCTGCCTTCCTTCTCTCTACGCGTCATTAGCGACCCTAAGGGCAAGAGACATCGCCTCGGAAAGGAGCTCGGGTGAGACCACGAACGAACCTGGCGAACCAACGGGGTTCACACCCTCGCAGACGTATCACGTGTCACCCATGCAATGAGCTGGCGCCAGGATCATCACGCGGCGGTCCGTCTCGGCCGGGTTCTTTGTGGCGACCCGCAAAAATGTTCCATCTTGGGACACACATGCTCTCGAGGTCATTTTTGACACTAACTCATGATCGCGAAGCGAATCGATAATTCTTGGATCGTCCCTCTGATGATCGCGCCGAGAGATCTCTTATATATTGAACAAAAAAGAAAAAACAAATTGGATTACTTTTACATTTGTATCTTATCAATCTTCCGATGATGTCGCAAAAAGCGCGTATAATTCTTCACGAGAAAATCTGACGATATACAAAGTGTCCTAGACTACTCGTACACCCCTTTTTTCAAAAATTAAGCATTTTAAAGAAAAACGTTTTGAACAAAAATTGTATGGTTTTGAGGGCAACATAAGATGGTGTCATTAGTTTGACCTTGGATGGCATCGTTAAGATCAAGTCAAGGACACATTTAATTTCTTAAATGGAATCCCCTATTTTTTATTGCATATTTTTATAGCTTATGTCGAGAGTTTTCCAAAACATTATAATAAAGTATTTTTTTATTAAGAATTTTTTGAGTTATTTTGTATCTTAATCTGACATATTTT
>JBCEZX010000036.1:3978492-3990017 GCA_039654345.1 Cataglyphis cursor
GGTTATATATATATATATATATATATATATATATATATATATATATATACATACGAGGAGGAACATCCTTTATTTACAGTAACAGGGTCGAACTGTGGATTAATCTCATGGATCTGTCTCGCCGTCTCTTGAGCAATAATATACAATTACGATAACGCGCTCTCGCAGCTCGTGTTTTATAAATAATTAATATTATCTCGTCAAAATCCAACGTTTCACTCTCACGCATTCGACGAAGTATCGATTAATCTTTGAGTTATTATTTGTCTTCTAGAAAAAATGCAGACGCAATGTAAAAATAGAATATAAATTTTATTATTTCTCGATCGATCAACCGTAGTTAAATTCGTGGAAAATATCTCTGCAGGGAGAATTTAAAGAAATACATATATTGTTGGAAAAATTATAAAAAAATAATGCTGATAACTCCAGTATACGCGATCAACAAATTGACTTGTTGACATTCCAATAATATTGATGCACCTGAAAAATATTGACAAGCAACGTTCTGAAAAATGTCGGCAGTCGACAATTATTCGAGAAGTCCCGAAACGCTGGATTTTTACATAGCACTGGTAATGTGTTCGCGACCCTTAATTACACTTAGACGAATAAATAGATCTCATTACTAATTACATTGTCTTTAACGAACGACTTTAGTGTTCTGCGACAAAGCGTCGCAATTCGAGCTACAATAAATACAACGATTTTATCAATTAAACGGATCCACGCGAGCGTGTCAACATGCCCACACGTCCGTCGATTTCACGTCGTCTCAATCGGCTATTCAAATTGATATGCGAGCTTCTTGACAAGTTGACGAAAGGAAAAGTTGAGTATTTCGGTTTGCCACCGAAGGAAAACTCGGATTCCGTGATAAGTCGGAAACCGTGATAAGTTGTCTTCAAGAAGCACGTTTCCCGATCGATTCTTTGTTAATAGTCCTAATTTTTGTTCGAACCGCTTGACATCGCAAGAAAGGTTCTCTTTTTACAGCTGATTCGCCGATTATAGTAATGCAATCCGTCGCTGCTTTCGCGAGCGAGATCACTCGCGCGAGAAACCGTCCGCGACGACGTCTTGGAATCGAGAGACGTCGTATCGCGGGACGAAGACGCAACGCTAGTCAGGAAGGACGAACCTGGACCTCGAGGATCACGCGCAATCCAGAGACGCCAAGGACGCGGGGCTGTGAGGGCCGCCGAGCATGAAGGGCGGGCTCATCGGCGGCCCGCCACTTCCGGCGCTATTCCCGTAGAGCTCAAGGTCGCCGAGGCTGCCGCCGTCCACCCCGCTGTCGCACTTGTCCGATTTGCCCTCCTGCTTCAGCACCATACGCCGCCATTTCGCTCGCGCGTTCTGGAACCAGACCTGGGAACAAAGACAAGCACAAAGTTCGGTTGTGTTACGTTACGTGTCGAGTCATATTGCTAAAGTTTGTACGAAATACGACTGATTAACAATTGATTACAATGATTGAAGAAAGGAGTATACCCAGTTTGGGCTCCAAGTCATGAGTCATATATTAATTGATACAGGGGTATTCACTGTACGAAATAAAAGATTATAATTGTCTAATTGAAGTCTGGCGAACGTATGCACCATATAGGAGAAAGTAGTAAAATCAGATACTTTTTCGGATTTTTCTTCCTACAAAAAATCAGAGAATAAAAAAATTTGCTGACTGTTGGTAATTTTCAGTGGACCTTAAACTATTAGAAAATGAGGCTAATTGCTGAAAAAAAATATTTAGTTACTAAGGATAACAAGATTTTTTGGAGAAGTCAAAATAGCCAGTTTTGCCCTACCGGTAAAATAAAACCGAGTACCCATTTGAAAACATCATGCAATTATAAAATTTATTTAGATTTATTTCAATCAAGATACAATACAAAAATATATTCTATTGAAAAAAATCACAAAGATATCCTTTTGTTCTATATTATTTAATTAACTTATTTAATTTTTTAATTTTAGAGATCTCAACAAGCTTTTTTAATGGTTTCTTTTTCTGAGTGGTAGTTTTCATTGTCAACTGCTTTTTGTATGAAGATAAAGTCAGGAGTTTTTTCTTTTTTCATAAAGTGTTTAGATATCCGGTTTTGCTCCAACACGAGGAAAATAACAAACACGGCGGCTATATATTTTGGCGTACAAAATAGCGATCAAATTTATGTAATATACTCTCTAATATGTATAGAATGCAATGCTGCATTTATCGATGCTCTGTATAGAAAAAGTCTATAACGACTCGATTGTTACCCCGATATCGATCTTTTTAGATCCGAAAATTTTTAACTTCTCTCAAAAGAGGAATATCGTGTATGCGGTTCATCTCAAAATAATGACATCGCTATAACTAATAACACGAGTTAGCCAAAGATAGTAGCACAAAGAAATAGAAGTACCCGGTTTGATCCGCCTACCCGATTTTACCCTCCATTATCCTATACGTACATATATATGATCATAATAGCAAACTTTTGGACAGCTCTAACACTCAGGGGACTCATTTTACAAGATTAAGTTTATGGAATTTTTTCCTTTTAATTGTCCTACAATCTTAACATGTCTCAATGCTGTTCATCGGGGGCCCAATTTCAATAAGAAACTGGATGTAATCCAGAACTAGGCCCAGTTTAGGGCTTGAGTGAACAGTCATATATTAATCGATAGGGGGTATTCGATACGAAGTAAACAAAACAAACGGTTTTAATTACTTAATTGTCTGGCAAACGTACGCACCATATATACGTACGTATGTATGGTGAATTTTTGAATAGCTCTAGAACTTGGGGGACTCATTTTATAAGATTGTGTCCATGGAACTTTCTAATCCTCTTTTAATGCTCTACAATCCTAAGCATGTCTCAATGCTGTTCATTGTGAGGGTCCGACTTCAATAAACTAAGCAGAGTCCTTTCTGATTAATGAGAACAATATATTATTGTATATAATATTCCTGTGTTTTTTTAAGTACTTTCAATCTATCGATTATCTCACATAAATATAATATGATTATTCTCAAGAACAACATATAATAATCTTTTTCCAATCACAAAAGAGTTATGCGGGGGATAATCAAACGGAATCTTGGGACTTGAAAACTATCAGTCAGCAACTTTTACATGCAGTCACACGACACATCTAATATTCTCGTAAAGAAATTATGTTGTTTTTACTTCATGTTGAGAAGAATTTATAAGTACCGCTTTATATCTATCTGCACAAATAGTTAAGAGAAAACGCACATAGATACATACGTTCAAAAGAAGAGAAAGATTTTCTTTATATTCACAATAGATGAAAGATGGTACAGATCGCGGCGCCATTTTCAAGACAGTCTCCTCCCCCGTAGACTTGCAACGAAAGAACTCGCAAACCGACAACTCGTGAGTTTCCCCCTCGAGTGCGTGAGATTGTATGTGCGTGTGTACGCGCGCGCGGCGACCAAGTATTCGTGCGTTTCGCGATCAATATCAAGCAAGATGGCGACCAAGAACCCTACGAATACAATAGTAGCCACCTCCAACCCTCTCCTTCGTACTCGACGAATGAACGCAGAAGCAGGAGCAATATGTAACGGAATGACTGTACGGAAGAAAGGTTCGGAGAAACATCGCGATGATCTCTGAACATTCTTCGAGTATCAAATTCTTTCCGAAATTCTTCTCGATTGCGATCAAATCATTTATCTTCTTTAGCTTTTTTTAGAGAGAAATAATAAGTTTATTGCAAACATCCATATATTAAAAATTTTATCGAATTCTGTCAAACTTGATTTAAAAGATTCATAATTTGTTGATAGCATGGTGAAACTTTCTTGAGACTTTGAAAATTTACACTTTCTTGATTGCATAATGACCTTGTATTAAAATCTTCACGGCTAATCTCTACAATTTGAAATTGAGCAGAAAGCCGAGTTTGCAATCTGTAAAGAATGAAACCGAGGTATGAAGCGAGAACCTCATTTCCTTTCTAGACCGTGTTACCTCATTTCGCATCGCCTCATTTACTTCCAAATTGTCAATATCACTTCCGATCGTTCCCTCCCACGCGTCTATGACACGCTTCACAAACGAAGGAACGCGCGAAACTCTCGTAACCAGTCTAATAATTTAACGGTAGGTGGGTTAACGAGAGCAGGCCGACGCGGGTTCCGACGGAAGCTTACTTAGCTCAGGGGGGAGGGAGGGTTTTGACTGCGTCTCCTCGGATTGACGCCGGCTCGTAATTACGGAGAAAGGCCGCAGCCCGAGCGTCGACGGAAATATCGCTCCGTTCCGCGTGGTTCTTTTAACTTCTCAGCCACGCCGCCGTGCGCCACACTAATTGGGAGGAGAAGCGCGTGTCTACGCGGCTCGCGCACGCACGTGAATATTTTTATAGGACGCATCTCACACCCTTCAGAGAGTGAGTTCGTGTGTGCGAAGCAAAGGCTGTGCGAGAACCACCGGCTATCCATCTCCCGATTTCCTCCCGCGTTTGCGACAAAGCGCGTGATTGTTCTTGTTATATTTACACGCTGATTTATAAACGTTCGTAAATTAAATCTAGAAAGCGCAAGATTTACAATTACGTGGAATATTCCGTTGAAGACTCTCATCTCGGGGAGAGATGGCACGTTTCAAAGATTTAACTGTACATCCATTCTAAAAAATTTTCTGAAAGTTTAGACACATCTTTGTTTGAATTTTCAGATTTGGGTATCTGAAAGATGAAATGTGTCGGAAAATTTCAGGTAACATTCTGTCTGAAAATTCAGTATATCTGCAAAAAAGCTGCTAACATTTTATCTAAAGTTTCAGATCTGAGTGTCTGAAAGAAATTTCAGACAATCTGTCTTAATCATCAGAATCATTTTTCTAAAAGTTCAAAAGAGTATGTCTGAAAATAGAAATGTGTCGGAAAATTTCAGACAACATTCTGTCTGAAAATTCAGAAAGTGTATTTACAAGTGTATTTAAAAAGCTGCTAACATTTTATTTAAAGTTTCAGATCTGAGTGTTTGAAAGAAATTTCAGACAATCTGTCTTAATCATCAAAGTCATATTTTTCTGAATGTTAAAAAAAATGTCTGAAAATTGAAGTATCAAAAAATTCAGACAATATGTCTGCAAAAAAAATGCAAACACTTTGTCTGAAGTTTCAGTCGGTTTTTTACAGTATTGGAAAGCTTAACTCGCTAATCACTTCAATCAGATAGAATTTTTATAAATATAAAATAAAAAATATTTATTGTCATTGAATATTAGATGACAAAACGCAAAAAGGTATGGTGAGAAATTTTATTAAAGAACGCATTTAAACACGTGTATAATTATCTCGGACTAAACAGATCCTGTTATTAAAATTATCTTTTTTTCTTACCATATAATATATTGTAACAAAAACAATTTTTATTTTCATAGTTAATATTGAATTTTGGTATACACTGTAAAAAATTTTTTAGAAATTTAGTCAGAGCATTCTGTCTGAAAATTCAGGCAGCGTATATATAAGAGAATATGTAGACACCTTGTCTAGAGTTTTAGTCAGTTTTCTTTTTTACAATATAAATTTTTTTATGCACGTGGAATTAAAAAATGTAATGTACCTCATATCTTAGATTCCGCGAATAAGCGGAGTCCAACCAAAATCAATTAAATAACTGCTTTTGGAGTTGAACGCGCGCGCTAGGCTTAAGAGGTCAATAAAATCGTAATGATTGAGAAAATCTCAGTTTCAACATCGCAATCGTAACCGTAAAGGAAGAACATGCGCGAAATTGCAAATCGGAATAACGAACGATCTGTTTACCTGCAACACCCTTTTCGGCAGGCCAGTTTTCTGAGAAAGCTGCTTGAGATCCTTCGCGTCGGGATTGTGATTGATCGCGAAGTAGCTCTTCATCGTCCTTAACTGGTGATGTTTGAAACTCGTTCTCATACGCTTCGTTCTGCTGTTGGAGCCGGGTATACCTGGTGTCCCAGGACCTCCTCTACCGAAGGGCATGTCTATGTAATCCGCGTTTAAATCTGCAACATAAAGATAATGCGTCGTGAAATTGCCATTGAACTTTGATGAAGATTTCTAGAATTTAAATATTCGAGATTTATTGCCAAGACTCTCGCTTTTAAAATCGCGACAATCAGAAATGTAAATTAAATTTCTATTTCACATCGTATCGATCAATTTCCTTAAATTTGCTCTTCTCTTTAGAATCGACAATATCATTGGCTTGCCAGAAAAAAAGTGTCGTATCTATAAATTATTATAAATTATTTGTCATATAGAGTTGTAATTGGTCGTGTATTCACCGGTCTTTCGCGTACGCTATTACCACATCCCCTTCCACTCTTTCTCTCCCTTCGTCGATTTCTTTCATTTGAGAAGCTAATGAGGTGTGATACACATCAAACAGCGTTAAAACTTGCTTCCGTCGTTTTATTTAAAACTAAACTCAGTCAATAACTCTATTCAATCTCGCGAGACATCGAGAAAGTGTTTGGAGAATGTTTGATAAATAAACCTCGCGTTTGCAGATTTTGTAATCTCTTTTCAGGACGTTATTTTCTTAATTTTTTTCTCTCTCTCTTTCTCTTTAATTTCATATATAATTATCTGTTCTCCACTAGAGACGCAAAATTATCGAGACCGCGGTACTGCGCATCGCTTAGTAGATAATTAATCTTTACAAATCATTCGCTCGCGAGAGAGAGATAGCTCGCTTCGAACTATAATCGTAACTCAAGCGAAATTACTAAACGCATGGCTATTTATCTCGCCTCGAAAGCGTGGACCATCGCGGCCCTTAGCGATGGCCATAAAAAATTGCCGGCATGATCCACGATAGATCAGAGACCGGCTTGTGGTACCCGGACGATCACCTGCGCGCCGCTACAATCCTTTTTCACGACGACATGGCGACACCGAATGACCTCTTCGAGCGAGAACGGAGAAAAATAAAAACAAAGTAAGAGAGAGAGAGAGAGAGAGAGAGAGAGAGAGAGAGAGAAGCAAGTGGAATCCTTAAAGTCCGCGTGGCAGTTGGTTTTTTGACTGGAACCAGCTTGTTCCCACGCGATCGTTCAACAATCGGGAATTGAGTCCTCGCCCAGGAGAGAACTATCAGCGAGAGAGCTGCCGCCTACGCGCGACCGCATACTACGCGCTTTGTTGGGAATTCGATTCGGGAATTTATGTCGCGCCAAATTTTATCAGGCTTCGGTGACAAGCGTGTCCTGCGTGCCTACGCACACCCGTAAATCACGGGGCGTAGCAGGCCCTCGCGAGACACGCTCGCTCTCCGACGGATCTGATTGTGAGCTTCTCTATCTCTCGACTCTTGGACACATTTCCAGGTTTTTAAAAATGTTTTCGCAAATTTTGAAAATTCTGAAAATTTTGAAAATTAATGAAGTTAGTAAAAGATTTTTGAAATTTTAATACTTTGACATGCAATCTTTTTCTCTCTCTTTCTTTCAATTGCAATATCAAAGATAAAATCCGAGCACTCACCAAGACTCGCGGTCATGGCTTCCAGATCCTTGGGTTTCCTCTTCCTGGGCCTGCCCTTCTGTCTAGGCGGCGGAACTACGGCGGCGGCGCCGTTAAAGTAGGGCACCTTGGGAGGCGAGGATGCATCGGGCACCGCAGGCGTGGAGGGCTGCAACGACACCGGGCTGACGTGCGGGTGTTGGGGATGCATCGAGTGATGCGGATGCGGCGGCGCGTGGTGATGATGATGATGATGATGATGGGGATGATGGTGGAGAAACTCGGGCGAGGAGTAGGGCTGGCCGGGATAGTGCGGTCCGGGCGGGTAGACCGGCACTGGCGGACTCTGGGCCGGATGCAGCTCGGCGCCCATCTCGTAGTGTAGCCGGCAAAGGACGGCGCCATCCCGCATGCCGAAGTGATCGCCCTTCGTCAAGGGCACCGCGCACGCCGCGCACGAGAAGCAGCGCACGTGAAAGACGAGCTCGCGCGCGCGCATCACCAGCTCGGAAGCCAGGATCGCGGCCTGGCAGCGCGCGCACCGCTTCATGCTGCCGAACATCCTGTGAACAGAGAGAACGGGGGATGGGGATCAATATTAATACTGCGTGACTAAACGCGCACACCGATATACACTGTGTGCAAAATGCAAAATTTGCAAATGAACGTTAAATTTTTTAATGTTCGATAAAAAAAATTTATATTTATTTATTGCAAATATTTTATACTAACTAAATGTGTAAATGTCGCAGTTGTTTATTCATGCTTCAAGAATATTGTAGCTTATTTGTTTTATAAAAAAATGATATAAACGCCTTTTTTATTATTTAAATTAATTTCTCAATTTAAAGAAGGATAATATAAAGAAGGAGAGAAAGAGAGAGAGAAAAGATTTGTATATGTATTGCCTTTTTTATTATTTAAATCAAAAAATTAATAATTGATTAATTCAAGAAATTAAATCCTATAAAGAGAATTTTGCGCCACCAAATAATCCAGAAAGTAGAATACATGTAGATAAATAACGAATCTCGTGTTCAATTAATCAAAAAGAAAGAGCGAGAGAGAGAGAAATAATTCACACGAAAATAAACTTACGCCGCGTTATCTCGCATAAACACATTCCACATGTCCGACTGCTATCGCATCCTGATATACCCCGATATCAATGTCCTCGATAGAGAGTTTAAAGAGTACGACCACGTCGTACACGCGCGACGAGCAGCGGAAGAAAGAGGGAGAGAGAGAGAGAGAGAGAGAGAGAGAGAGAGAGAGAGAGAGAGAGAGAGAGAGAGAGAGAGAGAGAGAGAGAAGAAAGAGAAGAGAGAAATGAACAGAGAGAAAGAGAGGAATATACGCGCTGTGATATCGCGACGGTTTTTTCAGAGAGAGAGAAGATATCGCCGGCGGAGCAAAAGGGCGGAAAGGGAGAAAAGAGTATACCGGGCGCGCCGTGACATCGCTACTGCATTAGCGGCACCCTGCAGTCTCCATTACCGGAGCCGGTCGACTCCTCTCTCTATCTGGCCGACAACCGCGCCGCAGCTACCTACCCGGCCACTTATCTCTCTCTTCCGCGCCTTCCGAAATATATTACCGCACCCTCCCCCCTTCCACCCCTCTACGAATACTAAACAACCTAGATAAAGACGTGGCCGATCTTATAACGTGGCCGATCCCGGTCTCGGAGAAGCCGGTCCCATCGAAGGATACGCGTTCGTCCTTTACGATGTCCCCTTCTCTCTCATGAAAAAACTCTCGGGATCGGAAATGGATATGTATATTTTGGCGACGCGGCGGAATAAACGCGAGATACACCCATTCGTTCACCGCGAAAAGATGCAGATCCTGCAGGTTTCTCAGGTTCTTGAATTTTTTTTTTTTTTTTGTTCTTTCATCCTTCATGTCCGCGCTTAATATTTAAATCATTAAAAAAAGCATGCTACATTTTATTTTTTCTAGATTTTCCTATTTAAAAGATATATATTTCTACATTTTTTATATTAGATATTTGAATTTTATTTATTTCTGCGTTTTTAGATTCGCAAATTCTAGAATTTTACAAATTTAACAATTATTATTCCTCGCATCTCTCTCTCTCTCTCTCTCTCTCTCTCTTTCTTTTTATGTGAATTTACAGACAGATTGTCAGATTTTTAAATCGAACAAAGAACTCGTTTGAAATACATTCGAAATACATGTTGCAAGTGAATTTCCCATACATCAGAGATATTGATAGAAAACGAGATAAATAGAGAAACAAAGGGAGGATGTGGATGTATTCATAATCTAAATCTTTGTGATTGGAAAATGCGGAATAAATACGTATACTTGAAAAAAACAAGATTATTCATTTTGAATAAGAAATTGTGAATATCATCGATCGAATGAGACGTAATATGACGTATGAATAACATTTACAAAAATAATTTTGTTCAGGATCACGTTGTAGATTTTACAACGTTAATCGAAATCTGAGGAAACTGTATGAAGGGATATACATATATAAAAATAAAAATCGCACATGCGATTGCAAATTTCCCTTCGAAGGACGAGAGATGATCTAGAATGGGGATATTCTCGTTACAAAGGAGGAACATCCTTTTTGGTGGCAGTTTGGCGAGCGGAAGAGAATTGTAAATTCGAAGAGCTGTTTGTGTATATGTGCATGTGTATGTAAGACCGAGACCTAATCTGTTGGATTAACCGCGCGCCGAGTCTCGCTCCTTCGAGGGTCTCTTGACTCGGGACATATTGTTATCGTCTCTGATCCTATTGACTACCCCCGGCCTGAATAGGGCGATGACCACAGTGAGGCTAGTTTTGTCTCCAGCGGTGTACTAACCACATATTTTCATCTAATCGGATCTGTCGTATCCTGTTGGCTAATCGAGCGAGATACCGTATAAACGAATATTATATACGCCGTTTGAGGTTAGGTTAGGTTTCCTCTTATTTGAGGAAAATTGAACAATACGCAAACACAGTAGATGTAGTTTCCAAATCCGCAGAAAATTCTTGTAAAAAACACTACTTGAATTGTATTATTAAAATGTAAAAAAAAAATGTGAAGAATAAATCTGTTGTATAAAACCGGAAGGAAAACAACGATAAAGCGACGCATAAATTAACACAATTTGTGTGTATTACGTGTAGCATCAGAAGTAATTTGTGAAGTAAATTTATTATTGCAAAAATCTGACTAGACAACTTTCCGTCACGCTTATCTAGCTTTAGCGTACAGAATCAGTGTTTCTTTTTTCTTCCAGAAGAGGAATAATTTACGGGGAGGTTAAATTACGAGACGAAGCGTGAAACAGCGTGAGACATTGTGACGTGACGCATAACGCGAACCAAAGAAGCTCTCGCAACCCAACCGTATTACCCTCAATCCCATAAAACATTCTTCCCCCTATTTACTCCTCGTCGAAACACACCACACCCCGCGCATTCTTTGAGCGGCCGACCAACCATCACAGGTAAACGTCGCCGGTGATCGGAAACTAGAAGCCGCTTGAAATCCGCAGACTCCGGCCCCCCCGCCGAACGTGACCTGGAGGCGGTTTTTCGGGACCTTTCGACACCTCTCTAAGGCCCGTCGTGGCGGATGAATGAACCGGCCCCGAACCAGGAACGAGACCTCATTCAGGGGTCTTCATCCTCCCGACGAGACGCCGGGAGGAGGGCGGGAGCGGGAGGGGGGACGCCCGCAGAGTTTTACAAGATGCGCCATATGCGATACATTATTATACAATGCTCGGCAGCGCGCTATACTCGCTCTCCTTCGAGGGTGAAGGGAAAAAAAAAAGCGGCGGAAATCCTTTATGGAGCGAGCGCGCGAATGCGCGGCGGACCGCTCGCCGCGCGTTCGCACACTCGGACCACGTGGACTCCTCGTCGCCGCTTCTCCTCTTTTCCCTTTCTTTCTTTCCTTTTTCTCTCCCGAAAGAAAGAGAGTAATCCTAACGCTGATCTCTCTCTCTCTCTCTCTCTCTCTCTCTCTCTCTCTCTCTCTCTCTCTCTCTCTCTCTCTCTCTCTCTCTCTC
>JBCEZX010000036.1:4001228-4011892 GCA_039654345.1 Cataglyphis cursor
ATGTATGTATGTATGTATGTATGTATGTATGTATGTATGTATGTATGTATGTATTTATGTATGTATGTATGTATGTAAGTATGTATTTATGTATGTATGTATGTATGTATGTATGTATGTATGTATGTATGTATGTATGTATATATATATATATATATATAAAATATTCTTACTGTGATTTTTGGTGAAATCTTGTGTCATTGTTGTTAATGACACATTTTCACTAATTTAATTTAACAAAGTTCTTTTGTTCTTTAACTTCCATAACAATATAATATCGCGAGAGCATGGATTATGGATTATGCCTATTTTAATGAGTCATCGTGATATCGTTGTATCGAAATGGGAGCCTTGCGGATGCAACGAAAGCAAAGTGCTTCCAGCAAGTTACCAGCGCATTTTAATTATAAGGGCTAAATTATGAGCGGGCTCCCGGCGCTGAAATATTTGTGTGTTCGCCAGCCGAGGGTTACGACTCAATTACCACTCGCTATTTTCTTTGCGAGCCGTTGATTTAAGACGACCACTTCCTACGGCGGAAACAGTGTCCGACGATCGTCGTCGACAGAAATCGCGAGAAACTTGTTTCGCATCCCTTTAACAAGATTCCCCGTTTCTGATAATGATCGAGAGTAAAGAGGATTCAAGACATAGAATTATAAGTTTAATAAGATTGAATGATCTCTCGACTATAATATTCTTCAAAATTTACAAAATAAAAAATTGCAATACTCCAAATACATTGTAAAAAATTCAGACACGTTTTTGTCTGAATTTTTAGATCTGGGTGTATTTGAAAGAAATTTCAGACAATCTTAATCATCAAAGTCGTTTTTCTGAAAGTTTAGAAGAGTCTGAAAATGTCTTAAAATTCAGACAGCATTCTGTCTGAAAATTCAGACAACATTCGGTCTGAAAATTCAGACAGTATGCTTGCAAAAAAGCTACAGACACTTTGCTTGAACTTTTAATCAATTTTTTTAACAATGTTTTACAGTTTTTTTAGGTTTATAAACAAGTTTATAAAGAACAAAAGTATCTCTCTTTCTCTTAGATATGTTAGATTTCGAGAATACAAAGATTCAAACGTTTAATACCCAAAGATTTCAGGACCAAGAAGGTGCAAAGTGAAGAAACGATAAGGAGATGAAGGATTAAAAATGAAGGAACGTATTATTCAAATTAATATTCGAGAAACCGCGGATTCCTCAATTATACACGTCGTTCTCTTTTCCTTTGCACTTTTTTCTTTCTTTCCGCTCCGTTCACCAGCGTTACATAGATGCAAGTGGGAATCGAAGCGTGTCTATACTCTTGATCGCTGATAAATCGCACTTAATGCGTTTAATGAATGAGCAGATATACCATTCCAAATCCGGAGGTGTCTACATCTGAATTCCCCGCTACTCGATGCTCTTCTCTGTTCTCATGCGGGAGAAGGTAAATGCACCGGCCGCGCGCGTGTGTTATATACGTTAAGTGCCCCGTGAAATTAGTAATGAATGAGCGAGCATGATTATGCCACTACTACGAAGGAATGATCACAAATAATTTCTGTTACTCGTTAAGGTGAAAAATTAGCATTGCGCAATAAATGACGCGAGGTGTAGCGAAAGCTTAATTAGATCAGGCACGGAGAATTTATTGACAATCTAGATTCAACTTGCTAGAATCTTGATAACAATCGTGATAATAGTCACGTATTATATCCTCGTGTATTTCTTTTCCTACAATGCACGAAACTGGAATTTATTCGTAAAACATGGATTTTCTGAATCGATTTTCATTTTTCTTATTTGAAATTACACATCGAGAGCGTAACAAGTCGACAACATTGATGTCAGGTGTTATCTGGAGAGGTCATACGCGGAATTTCTCTTCAAGAATTCAATCACTACGCGAGGCTAAGTCAAGAAACTTGTCGGAATTTTTGCGCTGCGTAGAGTCGCATCACGATATAAATTATTCGTGCTTGGCGTTCCCACATGATTACCGACACAAACACCGCCGCGATAAATAACCGGTGGCCAAAAAAAGTGTACCTTATTTTGCAGCAACAATCGCTCGAACGGCTATCTAAAACGGAAATAAATCTACATTTCGGCAAATTCGATCCCTCATCACTCGGAATCATCCATAAGTCTAATGACTTCCATTTCTCTGATCCCGCACTGCTTCCCAAGTAGCAAGGTGACATCAAATGACGTTTTAATTAATGTTAAAAACGTCATTAAAATATCATTTGATGTCACTTTGATCTACGATACGGAAGCTCTTAAACTTTTTCTGCGTTTTCGAAATTTTACTTTGTATATTTTTTGTAAATTACTATTCTCCTTTTGTGCCTTAGATCCTTAAATTCGATACTTAGATCATTAAATTCGTATTGATAAATTTTCAACATTTTTATATTTATTTAGAAACTTCGATTTCCTTTTACGGAATATGCTTTTTTTATTTTGAGGTACTGAAACCGGAAGTTCACAATAACATAAAAATTTAAAAACCTTTATATTTCGATTTTAATGTATCTATTATTCCTTCGGATATGCGAATTCTTGCAACTCTATATTTTACCATTCACGGCTCGATTAACAGCAAATGTACATCTCGCGAGCGACGCGGATCGAAGCACGACGAGGCGCGCGCTCGAGAAAAATATACAGCAAGAAGAGGAAGGAGGCAGAGAGAGGCAGCGGAGAGAAACAAAAGGGAAGAAGGAAGAAAAAAACGGAGTTGAGTTCAGGAAGCTCTTGCTTCCTCGGCGTGCAACGATCTCTTTACGGGCAGGCAATTTTTACGACGAAGCCACCCGGGCGGGCCGAAGCAACACGCGAGGTGACGAGGTACTTTCGACATGTAATATGCGGCGATATTCGTATTTTTCTTCCGGAAAGAATGACTTGTTAAGAATCTTTTAAAAGCCGTTGACACGCATGGCGCCAACCTCTGGGAACAGTAGATCGAACAGCGATTCTGCCTCTGTGTGTTTATCATTAAAGTCAAAATGTGAAAGGCTTTTCTCGAAAATTTTATAACATTTATTCAAGCTTCTAAAAAAAAAAAATTGTTTTTAAAAGACATTTTCAATAAATAAATATTACATACAATGATCTAAATCATCAATCTCCCTCTTCCCCCAAAATATTCAAACGCATATTGCAGCAGAAGCGAGTTGATGTTCTCGACTAATAACAACCGGTCGTCGCAAATACACACGAGCGCGCATGCGAAGCGGCGAGATAAAGCACAAGGCTTTGGGCTAAAACCGTGTCGTGACGGGATGTCTATGCTATTCCATTCTCGGCTTCGTATGACGGCGGAGATGGCGTGCATGAGTGCGCGACGTGTGAACGCGCGAGAATTCTCGTATCCTCCGAACTCGAATGAGAAACGTACGAAATTGTAATGAAGAAAGCGCTTTTTCGAATATACATCGAAGAATGAGATGAAGCAAACGCAAATATGCGCGAAATTGGAAAAGTAAAATGTCAGAGTTGTCATTGTCATCGCGTTATGTAAAAAATTTTCCACATAGTCAGACACATTTTCGTCTGAATGTTCAGATCTGAGTGTTTGAAAGAAATTTGAGACATCTATCTTAAATATTAGAAATGTTTTTTCAAAAGTTCAGAGAAGTTTATCTGGAAATTGAAGTGTGTCTGAAAATTCAGACAACATTCTGTCTGAAAATTCAGACAGTATTTTGTCTGAAAATTCAGACAGCATTCTGTCTGAAAGTTCAGACAGCATTCCGTTTAAAAATTCAGATGGAATGCTGACTGCAAAAAAAAACCATTTGCAGAACTGCAAAACAATTGCAGACATTTTCTTTGAAGCTTCAGTCAATTTTTTTACAGTATTACTAATGAAATTAGTGTCGAGGTATTTGAGGGATAAGCAACTACATAATTCAACAAGTCTGATATCTCTTTCGCAAATCATATTCTGTCTGTCTGTTTGTCTCTCTCTCTCTCTCTCTTTCTCTCTCACACACACACACGCAAATAAAATTTATTATATATTTATTTACGTTATTATGCTATTAAGATCACATCGGTTACCTAACGAACCAAGTCGCCGAAAGTGACGAGCGTTGGCTAATTTAGTTTCTCAAACTGCATGCATGCGATTCTTGCTCTTCTTCCGTCCTCGCCTCTCGGCGATAGCGACGAGCGAGCACGCGTCCGAAACCAGCTGCTTATCCCAGGATCTTGGGTTCACCCTCTCTGAGATCGGCTAATGCGATTTTGGAAGAGGCGCAGTGTGAGGAAGGGAAGAGGCAGAGTTCCCGAAATTGCGACGGAACGAGCGGCCGAGTTATGTTCGTTCGCGACGATTTTAAGACGATAAGACATTAAGGAGACACCGATGAAGCCACATAATTGATGAGCTCGTGGCGTGACGACGCCGCAATGGCGGACACCGAAATTAAATCTATATAATACAGAGGGAGACGCGTCTGGTGTTTTCTCTTCAACCGCCGTAATTTATAAATGACAGAAAATTAAGATTTTGACAACATCTTTGTAGCATCATTACGAAATGTACCACATAGAGACAGATTAGATGATATCTGTATTCTGACTAGATAATATCATTTGTTTAATTTCTATTTGCAATTACTCCACACGAGGAGATTTTAATAAATTGAAAAAAGAAATATTTTTAATTATTATGTAAAGACTTTAAAATATTTTTTTAAACACTCAACAAAAAAGAAGAAAAAAAGAAAAGAGCTGGAGAAATCGATAATCACTAAAACTTAGTCTGACGAAGTCATTTGGGAACGACTTGGAATCAAGTGCATTTAAAATATGCGACTCGTATGCGACATCCGCAGCTACCTCCCTCCCCCCTTCTTCCGAATGTAGATCGATAGTGATTTACTTATCGACAATCAACGCTCCGCCGGAGGTAAATGGCCGAGTCGTGACCATTAGTTTGCATAGTGGACTACGTATAGGCTGGCCCATACCTACGAGAAGCGACAATGTATAATACATACAGTCGACACTGTGTGAGGCCCGGCAGGGTCCCAACACGACGCCAATCGACCTTCTGTTACGGCCCTGCATAAAATGACGTGTCTCGAGCGGCTGTCAATACGGACTGCATTCGACCTTGGCTCGTTTTACGTTATTCATCAAATACTTTCGAATGACTGATGAAAATTATATATACTTTCAAAATTATATATAAATTATACTTTCACTGTCTATAAGAATCATACATATAAATCAAAACTATTCAAGATTTTCAGCCATACTTCTTAGTCCGCTTTTAAGGTTAGTTATCAAACGTTTTCGGAAACCTGACAAAACTTCCATTGTAAAAAATTTTCTAAAAATTTAGACACATTTTTATCTAAATTTTCAGATTTGCGTGTCTGAAAGCAATTTCAGACAATCTATCTTAATAATTAATTTTTCTGAAAGTTCAGAAATTTGTCTGAAAAGTGAAGTGTGTCTGAACTTTCAGACAGCATTCTGTCTGAAAATTCAGACAGTGTGTCTATATAAAAGCTGCAGACATTTTATATCTAAGTTTCAGTCAATTTTTTTAGTGTTTATTGTAAAAGCTATTCCCAGAAAAGAAAATTAAAGTTACTTGAAATTCTTAGCTAGTCTTTTATTCTTTCTTCTTTTCAAAAAAATTAAATATATATTTTTAAAAATTAAAAAAAATTTCTCAAACATCATCTATTTCTTTTTCCGAGAAAAACAATTTTGTGCAAAGAGAAATCAGCTCAAAGATTACGTTTTGCATTATTCTTAGTAATGCAGCTCCATCAGCGCAATTTTTAGTTATTTGCGGACCTTCATATAATGAGCGAAACGATGAACGTAGGAACGCAAATTATGCAAGATGCGACGCATTTTCAGAACAACTCTTTGGATTCTCGTCCCTGGAAACGCAGAAATTACTTCGCGCTTGACTTGCTCGCGTGAACATTATGACTGTTTTCGTAACAAGCCGCGGCCTCGTCTCGTCGAAATAGGACGAAATTGCCGAGCAATCGATGAGATTGCTCGCCAACTAGTATTTCAATGAAACATCAAACATTATCAAGCAGCAATTTCGTATCTTCTTTCATTCGAATGCCGATCGATTTATGCGTACTCGGTCAACATTTTTATCTCGTAAAAACTCGATTGCGTCAATTTCATCTCTAAGACTAGCGTCGGTTATTGAAATCTGTTCTCCTCTTACATTACAAAATAAGAGAACTAATCGCCAAGATAAGGCTGTTAATTCTGTAAATTTAAATGCTTGCTCACCGATAATAGTCCTTCTTGCAATAGATGTTCCCGTCACGACTGAAGCACGTGATCTCCCCGTCGAGACCCTGACGGCAGTGCGAGCATTGGAGACACGCGGCATGCCACCGCCTGTCGACCGCCTGAAGATAGAACCTGTCGGATATCCTGAGGCCACATCCCGCGCAAACTACGCCGGGAACATCGTCGGATTGCGCGGGCGGTGTGGGTGGCGGTTCGAGCTTAGGAACGGCATGCAAGTGATCCGTCGTGGTCTGCTGCTCCTGCGTCTGCAGATGGGGATGATGATGGTGATGATGATGATGGTGGTGGTGCGCGGTCTGCGATGGCATGCTCAGGTCGCTCGCGTTCTCAAAGTTACCAGCTCTGTACTCCTGTCCGCCCGCTGTAACGATAGACGGAATAATACTCGCCATCCGTGGAGATTAGCAGAAAACTTCAGATCGACATGAAAAACTTAAAAAAACATGATAAATCTTTTAAAAAAAATTGCAAATCTATTTTTGTCTTAAAATAAAATGTAATTAAATTTTAGAATATCCTCTCCCTTCCCCTCTCTTGTTTCTTCCCTTTTGACAGATAATCGTACCTGCAGGAGAATCGTAGTCCCGCGACTCGTAAGGGGTAGTCGAGCTGTCGTAACAGTTGTTGTTTGTACCACAATGGGTCTGATGCAGGGGCCCGTGATGATGGGCGGCGGGAGGGCTGCACGGTAGAGTAGTCGGTCGCGCGGCATCGCCCATCGACGCGGGCAGGCAGGGGCTCAGATCTCGCGCCTGGTCTACCGCACCGGGTCCCCCCGCGCTACCGGGTCCCCCTTGGCGCCCCACAGCCAAGCCGCTGCCACGCTCCTGCGTGCTGGGCGGCTGCTGGAACAAATCGGCATATCGACACTTTTAGTTGGCGCATCGAATCGGCGCGCGTGTTCATCATGCGTGCTTTGTCACGAAAGCCGAAGTCAGGCATATGAGCAGGATGCAAATTTAAACTTCTTATGTTACGTTTGGCGAAAAATCCTTGTGTTGTTTCTTTCTCGAAATTGAGAGTAGATAAAAAAATTACTTTTCTATACGGCACACATAGTATTTTCTCTCTTGAATGATAATACTATTAGTATTATTAAAAGTAGTTTATCGCGGATTATACTCTTTCTATATGTGAGTGTGAAGTATACATATAATTTAACAAATAACAATATATAATATCAATAAAAAAATAGATGAAACTAAAAAAAATACCGCTAAAATCCGAGGAACGAACAAATCAACAGAATAAAATAGACCAAGAGAGAAAATATGGGAAAAAATGGAAAAGAAAGATTTAATAAGAAATAAAACAAGATGAAGCTACCAGGACAAATAGAAAAACGAGGAAGGTGAAAAAAGAATAAAGGCACCAACAGAGACGGAGAAGAGAGCAAGAACAAAAGATCCGGGAGAAAGGGACGCGGAGAGAAAACTGGGAGGACCGATCGAACGAAGCCGGCAAAGTGATGACGGGTTGGAACTGCTGTTGTCACCAGAGGGAAGAAACGTGCAAGAGAGAAAGAGAGTAATACATCGGCGATGGTGGTAACCGATCGTCTCTGATGGATGTCGTAAGGCGCAGCGCGCATGTGCCCGACCCTATAAGGTATCCGAAGGCGGCCAATCCGAGCAACCGTCGTGTGTTTCAAGTGTTCAACGCACCCGCCGATGTTGCGTAGACATAAATTACGAGCTGCCTTTTCTCATCGTCTCTCTCACCCTCCTTCTCTCTCTTTCCCTCGATATTTTTGAATTTATTTATCTATGTACTGTTCATTTTTAATATCTCTTGCATCATAAATCTTTCAAAACCAACAACTCTCAAGCACACTCTTGATATAAATATTTTTTTTAATTAAAAAAATTTTTTTTTTAAATATATATATATATATATATATATATATACATATATATTGTATATATATAAGATAAAATATATATAAAAAAAGTTAAAAAAAAATTTAATTTTAAAATAATTTTTTAAAAAAAGATTTATTGAGGGATATTATACATGCTTAAGAGTTGTTGATTATAAAACAATTTTTTTTTAAATTTATTCGTAAGATTTTTAAATAATCTTAAAATTCCCAGAAATTGATATTTACAAATTTTCCGTTACAAAATTTTGCTTATAACAAACAGAGACAATTTTCCTGTAGAGTCCCAATTAATAAACGTAAAGGAGACAATCCGCTTTATGACGTAAAGTTGACGTAGAACGATGGTATCATCCTAACCGCCACGAAGGACGTGATCGGAATCGCTAATTCTACCCCAGCTCCGCTTCGCATAGCGCGACGTAATCTTTACGTGCTTTACGTTGTTCCTTATGTAACGGGGATCAGGTCTCGGAACAAAGGTATTGCAGGAATGCGCTCCTTCCTCGGAGTATGTGTCTATCCCGCATTCTGCTATCCTATCGCAACGAGCCGCCGTCGCGTGCGGTAATAGGCTCGTTAAAGCTTGAGAGAAGCATTTTAAATTATTCGCGAATCGGAGATCGTAATTTTTGCGGAAAATTCTAAAATTGCCAACGACTCATTTCCGACATTATGATACTATTGGTAAGATCGCTGAATTATTCAAATCTTGTCTTATAATTCCGGGGAAAATAACGATTACGTGAAAGATCTTCGCGAATCCCTGAATGTAAAATCGATCGCGATTCTCGACATGACAATACGCGAAAGGACAGCCGACGTGATCGGCCGATAAATTTCTCACGGGAGCGGCGAACGTGCGCGATCGATCCTCAAGATCCTTATCCATCTCGAGAGCGGTCCGGCAACAAACTCTCTTGCGGACTGCAAAGAGACTTTCACTAGCGGCGAAGCTTGCACAAGAGTGTATGCGCTTGCCTTCTCTCTTTTTTTTTCTCCGTTTCTTTCTCTCTCTCTCTCTTTTTTTCTCCTCTCATTTTCGCGAAACCGTGGAGTAAATAATGCGTGCGTGGAATCCGCGGTCGCGAGATGCCGGGACGGAAAACGAGTAGAATGTCGCCAGAAATGTGACTCGGCTGACGGACTCTTGCAGAACCTCTCGACGTCTCCTATAACTGCGCGTGAATCTGCTTGTTGCCTTTTTTTTCATGTACATTCGCGACCCGAATGGGACTGCGATAATTGAGAAACGATGAGAGAGCAACCGGAGAGAGAACTCTTTTATCGGAATTAAAATTTGTAATTTATTAATGGAAAAAGATATGAAAAATAATAACGCGCGCACTCAACACGGATGCACGTATGCACGTGATAATTTGATAATTTTTAATAGCGTGAATTTGAATGTTGCTATTAATTGTTGTGATTTAATTTTGTTTTCTAAATGACAAATCGATTTTGTTACATGTTCATTTTCCATGTTTGAGAGTTTAATTAATTGATATAAAATCAAAGACAAGGAACAATGGCGTGAAAAATATCCATTAAATTTTGATGAAAAATTAAATAAAAAATAAAAATTTTTAATCTAATTAAAATTAAACAAAAAATTAGTTTGAGTGTTGTTCAAGTGTCATTAATTTTACATAAAATCCAAGGCAAAGAAAAATATCCATTAAAATTTGATAAAAAATTAAAATTGTTTAAATTTAATTAAAATTAAATATTATTTGAATTTTGATGATTTATTTTGCACAATTTACATGCATTATTTTTACGCTTCGAATTTTAAGCGTTTTCTTCGGCGATAAGTTAATTATATTATAGTAGGCTCAGTTTGTTCAAGTTCTTTTCGCTAGGAGATTTGATACTAAATAAAGAGAGAGTGGACAGTGCAAAATTAACAATGTTAACAAACGTTGCACAGCGTGGCGAGCTTGAAAAATGAAGCCGTCGCGTTGGTCATGAACGATAATTTGTTTGAAAATCCAAGACCGAATGCGATCCGACTACGGAAAAGCGCACGATAACCTTACGTCACGACCTACCGAGATACAGCGCGTTATCGCAGTAAATTGTAACTTGGCTCTTTTTTTTTCAGCGCGCGAGTCCGATGAAGAAGCTCAGCCGGCTGGCTATGGCTGAGTCAGCAAAATTTCTTTAGGCATCGACGACGACGGATAAAAAGTTATCGGGATAGCGTCGTTCTCGATATCAATGGCGCAGCAATGTCATCTGCGTTGATGAAGTTCTCCGAGAGATTAACGCAAATTTCGATATATTAAATCATATATAATGATATCCTTTAATATAAAAATCTTTTATGATTAAAACAAGTCCAGTAGTTGCCAAACATTCCGCTTTTTTAATGCGAATAGAGAAGATATTCGTGTCTCTCCTTCATATATATTTCGAAAGATCGACGTCATCGGAAATTTGAAAAAAGATTCTCTTTGCGCTACCCATTAATTTCATCG
>JBCEZX010000036.1:4011992-4028355 GCA_039654345.1 Cataglyphis cursor
ATATATAAGATAAGAAATTTTTCTTAATAAAGTGGTAGAAAGTGATATCGTGGGGAAATCATGTTGAGACAAAAATTAGTAACCGTTCCTGAGAAAAGTGGTAAAACTAGGAGCGGGTGACGCTTTTTATACTTTGGTAGCTCTCGGTGGCTTACGCAAAGAGTGGCACGTGTACTGGTATCAGCTTCCCTTGCTCGGCCAACGATAGCGATAACAACAAACAGCCTCGTCCATCGCGTTGGTCGCGATTTCTCTCTCTCTCTCTTTTTCTTTCTCACTCTGTCTCTCTTTTTTTCTCTCTCTTTCTCGTTCTTTCTCTCTCCCTCTCTCTCTCAAAACACGCGTGGGCGACGCTTAATATCGTGGAGAGCCGATAAGTTGCTCGGCTATCTGCATTTCTCCGCGTCGCCATTGCGGGCTACCAATCGGTCGGGTTGACCAGAAATATTGAATAGACGCGCTACTAAGTCATCAAACATATGATCTCAAGATCACTGCACAATCTCTCTTTTTTTCTCGATCCAAGGTGTCCATTGAAAAAACATGGAAAATCTGGAATTCTCAGGGATCTTTTTTTTGTACTTGAAAAAATCAGGAAATTCTCATGCAATTTTATATGAAACTTAAGAAATCTAAAAAAAAATTCCTTTTTTAATAATTTTGCTATTATACTGTAATCAGTAGACATTCCGCCGATAAGCTAAATTGTGAATTATTGTTTAAATTATATTATATATATTTATCTGTGTTTATATATTTAATGACTTAACAACATATTGAATAGCAGCATATATTTTTTTACTTTAATATTTAGTAATTAAAAATAAAGATATCATGCAAATTAAAATTTTTATCTTAACAAAAACTATTCAATTCTTTTTCAGTATATTTGTAAATCTAGCATTTGAAACTTAAGTTTTTGTGTTTTTCTTTTGTACGAGTGAAAAAACATTAGAAAACGCGTACAACAACAAAATTAATTTTCAGAAATCGTATAAAAAAATCTTTAAAATATTTTTTTTACCTTGGAATTTTGAACTAAAATACCTTGGAGATCAGGGAATTTTTAGAAATTTTTTTTACAAGATTTGAGTAGACATCCTGACGATTGGAGATATTCCTGATTGTGGGTTGATTCATGAATAATTTTCGGCGCGATAATAGTAAACGCGTATCCTTCCAAAAGATCCCGAATGAGTCACGTTGGCTATAATGACTCTTGTATTCCATTAAGAGTCTCTTATTTTCGAATCAGTATTTGAAACTCACAAATTATGATAAAAGTGGGATTTTTAATAGATTAGAAATCTTAAATCGTATTCGCCACGTGACGCTTTGGAAACTCAAACAAGAGAGGATGACATATGAAAACATATGTAGTATTACACTCATAAAAAAAATGTGGTCTGCAAATTTTTATCCCAAAGACATGATTTTAAAAGCGATCTCATCGCTTTTCTAATTTTGGCGACGATATTTCAGATATCAGTGAAATTTCAGATATCAGAAAAATTTGTTAGATCAAACATTCAGAAAAGCTAATAAATGCAACCATTCGGAAAAATTAAAGGAAAGAAAAAACCAAAGTTATTTATATATGAATCAGCGTAATAAAAAAATAAAACAAAACGTTTGAATTTTAAAAGTACAATATGAATAAAAAAGAGATTTTTCCCAGATTTTTCAATTTTAATAATTCCAAACATATCTCATACGTTTTATTATCCATTCATATCTTTTATTATTCATCAATTTAACAAACTACAGTTTTCTATTGCAAACTTAGAATGAACAATAATACACTAAATGTTTGACAGATTAAATAATAAGTACCATGATTTAACTCTGCGAAAGCTCAATTTATTCCGACGATTTTTGGCGGATATCACAAGATGCTACTTTTGATACTATTTCTTAAGCCAAAACGTTTTGTCTTTTTACAACGGTGACGTCTGAACGACGCCGCAAATTAGTCGGATCGTTGATTCCCGCTCTACTTAGCTTAGAAGATATTATTAGATCACTTCCTGAAGAATGTATCGATGGTACAACGCGCAAGCTGAATTGCACATACGCGTTGCCAATTTTATTCATAAAATATCTTGAACAAGAAGAATCAATTAATAATACCAACAGATTGTTCATTTATCAAGCAAACCATACATTAATGTCGAAGTGATTTCTCGTGTTGATATTTTCTATATTTTACTGAACAACGTTACATGTTCAGTAAAATATATATTTATCTATCTCAGTAAATTTCAAGAACTTGTATGAATAATTTTATAGGTAGTAATTTATAGGTAGTATTTTACGCGTCATATTTTTGCAAAAAAAAAATAAGCCATTTATATTTTTTATTTGTTTACCTTACATTTAATCGTTGTTTCTTATCTATTTCCTCATCCTCATTTATAATCGATAAAAATGGCTACGCGAACGTACTACATAAATCACGAACGGAAGCGATGCATGCATAAATCACGATTGTGTTTTAAAAGCCCATTGCGGCCGCGCGCGAAATAAATTGTGAAGCGTCTGAAAAATATTCATTACTGCAGTCTCTTTTTCTTCCGTCTCCTTCCCTCTCTCTCATCCTCCCTTTTCGATCACCCCGATAAACGAAGTTCTGTTGACGCGCTGAAAGCGGCGGGTGTCGCATGCCGAGGAGGCCAAGAATCACGACCTGACCCCAGGAGATTAGCGGTCCCCCTTCGGGTGGGCATCATCCTGCTTCTCGCATTCCGTGAGAATCGTTATACCAATTATATATAGGGATGCTTATATATCATACAATTCGATTATATTAAACTCTCAATAATGAATGTATGGAAGAAGTCAGAGAGAAGTGCGCTTTGTTCCCGCGATAAACTTTTAGAAAGCCTATTCTTAAAAAAAATCTTTTTAACAGTTAAGCTTTAAATTTATTTTTTTTTTTTTTATACGAGGAATTTGCAAAATATTAATATTTCTAAGAACACGGAGATCAAAAAGAATCTCATTATTATCTTATGTCTTTCTGGAGAGAAAATTAGATAGACTTAGGTTAGATGAAGAAAATGATTTGCGTTAAAATAAAAAGATGCCTAAAATACATGAAAAGAGATGCAAGTTTAAAAATAAATTTAAGAATTTTTTTATTTCGTGCATGATTATATCTAACATCCCGTTAAATTTAAATGGCTGCGCTCACAATCAAAGCAGATTTGCGTGCGGCTCATCGACGCCATTCAATGCGCGCTTGCATGCTAAATGATTCCGGCACGCGAACATTTTGTGGCACCTAAAATCTGGCTTCCCCCCTGATCGAGGTAAATTAAGTGCGATGCGTGACACGACACATGACAATCAGCAATCGAGCAAGAATTGCGCGATAATCATATTAAATCCCTCACGTGTAACTGCAAAACTGTTTTATTAATTTTTAAAACTTTAAATTCTTTAACGGGCGCGCGCGATTGGATTTTTTAGAAGAAAATTAATTTTCTTCTAAAATACACACAGTTTAATTCAAATCAAGGATTTATCATTCATCTACATCTTGAATGTTAATTCATCATTAATTTTCAACATCGCCTATCTTCATGATTCGAATTATTTAAACAAACGATGTTTCATTTCAGTTTAGCTTCTCTAATATATCTGCAATTAATTACAAATAACTCTTGCAAGATCTTCTTCCTTACCTTCATTGCGTCAACACCATCTGGCGCTTCATCATGCTTTTTCATTTTTCATATTTATTCATCGCGCGCGTTTTCATCGAGAAATTACGTCGGAAAATTCTCATTAAGAAATTGAATCGTATAAACGGAATTTTCGCAAGCGCGTGATTATTTGAATCGATGTTTTAAATAAATGGGTGAATGTTAATTTTATATTTATCGTCGCAGTGATATGCGACACGCACATGTTTCGAACACAAACGGCATCTCAAATATAAAAAAGCAATGTGTCTTAAGAGCTGTCTTCTCTTAGTTAACTTTCACGACTCGCTTCCAAAATATCATGATTACATCAATCAATTTACAAAACTATTTTCATCTTCGCACGTATTTCAAATCGCACGTACTCGATACACCAATTGTAAATATTACATGAGAGATGTCTCAGAACAATTGCTACTTCTTTTTTTTTAAATATATGCATGCTTAATCGTGCGGAATTATGTGACATCATCTTTAGAATTCAAGAATTCTGTTAAATGAGATGTGTTAATTTTGACAAGTGTCGCTTTGATATTTTCATATACGCATGTACCGTATAGTTTATGAATGGCGTTTATAAAAACATTTTTCAACACTATAAAAAATATTGACTGAAACTTCAGACACACTGCCTGACTTTTCAAACGCACTTTAATTTTCAGATAAATTTTTCTGAAAACTTTCAGAAAAATTTTCAGAACTTTCAGAAAAATTTTCTTTCAGAAAATTTAAAACAGATTGACTGAAATTTTTTTCAGATATCAAGATCTGAAAATTCAGACAAAGACGTGTTTGAATTTTTCGAACATTTTTTACATAAGTCTTTACAAGCATCTTTTTTATTTCTTTGATTGATCGCGCTTGAATTCCGCCGAATGTATATCTTTTTCCGACGCCCCGTATATCCATTTCTGAAATAACGGACAAGTGATAACGTCAACAACAAGTGCAGCGATGAAACCGACCAGATTTGGGGCCTCGAGTGCAAAGTTAAACGTCGGACGTTCAGCCGGCGACGATGACTGCCGGCGACGGACGGCGGCGGATATAATCTCAGCATGTAATAAATTACGCACGTCACAAGCACTATCGCGGCCAGACACATATTCGCAGCAAGATGGCCTTATCTCATCGAAGCTACAACGAATCGTCCTTCCTCTCTTTTTCTCTCTAGCAAGCGTTTCGCATTTGAAAGAGCTCGCAACAAAGTGCGCGTGCTGTGAGACTAATTGACGCCAAATCAAACGTGATATTGCCGATACTCTTTATGTGTTTTTCTGAATCACACAGCCGCGATACTGCCGATTAAACGAGTGTTTTCTCGCAACAAAGTTTTATGCAAAGTGTCTGCGAAATATGCGAAATGCATGAAAACATATATTTAACTCTCTCTCTCTCTCTCTCTCTCGTACATACAGTACTTATTGCAAGCTTTATAAAATCTCTGATCGTAATGTGATGGCTCCATAATATATTGTACATATTTTTACTTAATTTATATTAAAAAAAAAATATTATTTTAAAATAAAATACCAAAAGTAATGACCCTCTGTTACATATAACATAAGCTCAAAAATAGTCCTTATAAGTTTCTTATGTTTATCTCGATTAAAATGATTAATAAAAATGCGTCATCCATTAAAACTAAATTAATTCTCTATTGAATAACTTAATTTTTTGTGTAACTTTGAATTAAATATTTATTTATGTGTTACAACAGAAACCTTTTTAAAGAAAGAAAAAGAAGAGAGAGAGAGAGAGAGAGAAAAAGAAAGAGAGAGAGAGAGAGAGAGAGAGGCAAAGAATTAGGAATATATCTAGACTACGCAAAATTTGATACTGTGATATTTTTATATTATATAGTAATATTTTCGTTTTTTCAAGGCAAAACGGGAGTCTCTCGACAAAATAAAAAGCTTTCATATACATATTTATCATCTCTATATCTTTTTTTGAAACATCTACAAAAATAGAAACAAATTTATTTTTATATAAGTTTAATAAAATTTTACAAATAATTATTTGAAATAAAGGGGCGGACCGACAAAATGTGAAATACATAACAATAATCATAAAAACGCGACGTTAAAAAGAGGCAAACAATTGTTGGAGCTCTTCTAAATGTGAATATTTTTTCTGAACGGAGATTAATTAATGCCGACTCGTATAATGATATAAAAAGGGAAGAAACGTTACTTTTCGTTAGCGCAATGTTACTTTACGTTCAGCTTCGTTCATTGGCGCACACGTGATTAATGCGCCGGTTTAATTAATCGTCGACAAGGGACAATCAATTACATTTGTTTACAAGCGGCACTCGTTACTTACGACGGCGGTCTCGGCCGGCTTGATTAAAAGCAAATTAATGTTACTCCAAGGTAGACTATGTTATCACACCCTGCCACGTAATCCCGCATTGCTTTCAATTATCGAATAATTACCTCGCTTTTATTGAGTTTTGTACACATTAGTGAACATCAGCTACCGATTGCATTTAATATTTTATTCTGGATCTCGTAAATTCAAGCATTATTATAAATGAATGAGAAAAGCAAATTTAGACTTTAATTTGTTACTAATAAATCTGCAGCGCTGGTGATATGTCATTATTAAGTAAAAGCATGTAATTTTATTAAACAAAGAATATTTTGCCTGCTTTTGAAGGCTCTTTTCGCATCCGTCGCGTATCTTGGATTCGCGCATTTGTACAAACTAGATCGAACTGATTTTCATAAATTGATTGTAATTTCAAATCTTCGCAACTCGCGTTATCATTGATCCTATCCCAACCTTCACGCGATCCGTGATTCGAATACTTGAAAATAATTGATGGAGAGACTACAAGCTCTTCCTACAAGATTCATTCGTACTCGCGAAAGGATACGCAGCCCTACATTCACCATCTTGAATTCGATAGGGAGAAATGTTTGCGGAGACGCTATCGCCGACTCGCTATCCGGGCGAGGAGCTCTTCCACCCAGACGGAATGGAAGACCAGCTGGCACGAAACGACCAATGGGCAACACGGACATAGGGATGACACTCACCCAGTGCATGCCGGTGGTAGGAGGGGCGCGCTCCTCATACACTCCCATCAGGGTGGCCGCTGTCGCGGGGTAGTTCCCGCTGAGGGTGCGCGACGCCGATGTTGCTCGGGGGGGAGTCCCGAGGGATCCGCTTGCCGATAACGCGGAGATGGCGTCCGCTGTGGCTCGGATTCTCTCTTCCTTCCACCACTACCACTCGTTCACCCTTGTTCTCTCTTGTCTCTCTCTTTCTCTCTCTCTCTCTCTCTCTCTCTCTCTCTCTCTCTCTCTTTCTGCCGTTATTCCCCTTGCGACACTTCCGATATCACATAAACGTAGAAGGAAGGAGAAGTGTGAATTCCTCCGTGAATTTCGAGGATAGTTGAGGGAGGAGCTCTTACGTGTGCATCTCGTCCTTCACCAAATTGACTGTAGTGTCTTCGCGAATTATTATCATACGCGAGTAACACCCACACTTCACAAATCAGCACTGAGGTCCAACTATTGTCATCGGCGTCGTTGACAGTTCAGAGACTCGTGATTCGCGGTCCATATCGCCCCGGCGCACTGCGATGTCGACAATCGAGAAACACCGAATTCCGTGGCACCCGCACTAAAACAATATCATCGGTCACACCGCGAGTCGTACGATGATAGACGGAAGATCGATCATCCCCACATCCCCAACTGTTCACACTCGGAGGAACGTTCAGTCTGTGCAGGGATGATCTCCCGGGTCCATGTGCTCCGCGACAAGACGCGACGGTGAAACGGAGCGCCAGACGAGGGACCAACTCGGCTGCGCCACCAAGGTGAGTGCGGACGATTCCGACGAGTCGGAGCCGCGATACGGAGTGAGGATGCCGGCCAGACCTGGCTCCTCCAGTCCCGAGTATGTTCGAGGCAGCGCCGTCTAGCGATAGAGCCAACATCAACTTGGCAACATCATGAGATGCAGTGGGTCTCGGGTCGCAACCAAGTCACACCCACGGCATCCCATTCGTTGGACGATACGTTGGTCCAGCCCATTCGCAAACTTGCTCGCACGGTGATGAAGTTGCGTTGTTCACTCTCGGCGAACGGGTTTGCCGGAGAGTGGGCAAAATGAGGAAAGAACGGTGGAGAAAGAGAAGCCGACGCCGCTGCGTCTCGCATTGTCGTAACCTCTGGAGTAATCATAAATTCTGCGTAAGGGAATATTATCTTCTCTTCCTCAACGAAAAGAAAATCCCCTTTGTTAAAAAATGTGACATTTATGATTAGGCGAATTTCAGAGATAAAATTTCTGACATTTCTCACAATTTCTTGCAAATAAAATTATACGAAAAATTCCATAATAGGAAACTTCCAATTTAAAAATAAAATAAAATTTTCGAGACATACAAATATACCCTATATATATGATATTTTTTTACATCCACCCTTTCTATAAATATATTTTATTCTGGATCTAGAAAAATATAGAAAACGGAATTATATGTTCAAGTAATAAAATGTAAGATATAGTGATGGTACCAAAAGTGTTGTCATACTAAACGCAATAATTAACTTTTATGCTTTCTGTTGAGATATATAACCTAAAAATTCTCGTCAATAATAAAGTATAATAAGTATAATAAGTATAATAAAGTATAATGTAACGGGATTATTCTTCGTTGATATTACAATTATGATCATTCACACATAATTTACTGTAACAACTTTTTAAAGCTTTTCAAACAAAATTCCTCGCAATTTTAAAAAGGGATACAATAAAAACGGCGATTTTTATCTTTTTCTGTTTCAGCTTTGTAATCCCTTCATCCCTTCGCCACTGTTATGTTTTCCTCAAAAACGATATGAAAGTGGAGGAAGAAGAGAGGACGATGAGGATGATCCAAACCGACTAAGAGATCGTAGGGCGACCGTTCGATATCCTGTCATAAAGAGAAACCGGTTTCGTCACGACGTAGACGGAAACCGTCGCTCTGTTCAGAAATTCCTGGCGATGCATTCGGCGTGTCCCCCGATAATGGAATTTGCGAAAACGGCGCTTCGCGCGCTTATTTGATTCGCGCTATCAACATTGCATACCCGCACGGTTGTCTTACACGGCGCGATTAAGTCGAGTATTTACAATGGAAACTCTCTAATGGAATGCAGACATCGACAGTGTTTACGTACTCCTGGTAACTCACAATGATTCTTGTCACTTGCCGTATTCAAATTCTACAGCGAGATGTGTCATTGATAAGGAGAGATTTTTGTGTGAGGTGCTAGTCTGTAAATTAAATATAGTATCAATTGTGAGGAAAGATAACAAAAGATAAAAACTTGAATTTTATTTTACTATTTCAAATTCGTTAATAGTTAATAATTCGTTAATTGTTTTGTCAAGTTTTTGCAAAGGTATTAACTAAATTTTCCATTTTTTTATAAAAAAAAGAATTGTACTATAATTTTTATATTTTTTCACAGTAGATGTGTTTTTACACAGTAGATGTGTTTTTTATATACCTGTATATTTCGCAAGATATTTTTCTACTTTTATCAAATATAATTTAGTTCCTTATTAGGTAGTTTTCCGCAATGTTACGCCGTAAATATACGGAGATATTTGAAACTTCTCTCGATATTTTTGCTGTTATTCTCTTCGACAAACGGAAGTGGTATGCGAGCGATAAACCGCAAAGCAGCTTCCGAATTGAAAGTGGCGGTCGGGTTGAGAGCCGTCGGCGCTTTTGAGCTTTGTCTCTGGCTAAAATCCTTGCGCACCTGGGTGAAAGGGCTTTGGTTTACTCGCCACTGAATTTTCGCGTCGCTCTTTACGCTTTCGGCTTCGACCGGTAACAACAGACAGAAGAATCAAAGGACAAAAACTCGAATTGAGTCTCGGAAATTCCAGACCAGATTCGAGAAAAAAAGAGCGAATTGTTTGACAGAAAGATAAAAAGTTTATTTTAATCTCCTCCCTCTTTCTACCCTCTTTTAAAATTGTTATATTGTAACAAAATTTCTAAAAATTCAGATACATTTTTTGTTTAAATTTTCAGATCTGGGTAAAAGTTTCAGGCAATCTATCTTATCAGAGAATCGTTTTTCTGAAAGTTCAAAAGAGCATGAGAATTAAGACAGCATGCTGTCTGAAAATTTAGACAGCTTTCTGTCTGAAAATTCAAACAGTATGCAAAAAAACTGCAAACACTTTGTCTGAAGTTTCAGTCAATTCTTTTTACATTGTAAACTTAAAATTAAAGCGTTGTAAAATTCGCAAATCTATGATCGGTTCGGTATTTAAATATACAAAAATTCTCACGCCTAGCGGCCGAGTATCTCGAATCGACACTCTAGGAGCGGTGCAACTCGACTCTCGCTTGAAAGATCGCACCTTGGGTCGCACTGCGGAAAGGGACACCCGCTTTCCGCAGTCCGGCAGTGTTCTCGTTTGTGTCGCCGTTTGTGCTAAACGGTCCACCCAGTGGTCATTGTCGCTATTGTCTGCGGCCGGCAAGCCGCGAGCACGCGTGATTCCGCAGGAGAGAAGCAGGACGCGCGACAATGAGCGGTTGGGCCGGTTACACGCAGGGTCGACAACGACGTTACAATGAGAGAAGGATCTTATAAACGTTCGAATAGAGCGTTTAGAGCACAAACGAGCTCCGAACGTGCGCGCAGAACCCTCAATTTTGGTTACAGCGTAACACCGTAAACCTTCGTATACTCCTCATAAATAATCTGTTGTTATATGTTGACATGATGCTATTTATGTTACTTGTGATACAATTGCGAAAACTTAATTGTAGGATTTGAAAAAGAATAGAAAAAAGGAATGGAGAAAATAATTTTTGGAACATTTAATATTTATATCATTAAATTAAATTCACAACATATACGTGAGTACACGTAAAAAAAATTATTTTTTTTTCTGTTGTACAATATTTTTGAATAAAATTTTTAATTTTTTGTACAATCAGAATACACGTATAATCGAACGTATTAGATAGCATAAAAAATTTTGTATTATGTAGAAAGTTTAAAACATATATATGACAACAGAGCAGGGACGACAGCGGTGTCTCAATAGACAAGGACGTCGTAAATGTCCCGCTAGGAAACGCCGCTTGCCCATTGTGGTGGCAACGAACAGAAAATATCCCAGACAGTAGTCGAGCGATCGGAAACGCGTGCTGCTGAATGGTCATCGCGGGGATTACACGCTCATTCAGGCCAATGCAACACGCGCCACCGAACCTCCTCTCTCTTTCTCTCTCTCTCTATCTCTCTCTCTCTTTCTCTCTACCACCTCTTTTACAAATCTAGAAATTCAGGAACGAAAGGAAAAGCGACTTATGTTAGAGCTCAAGCACGCCGGATGATTGCGAGATCAATTGATTAACCCTCGACTGGCGTTGTACTACGGCCAATCTAGAAGTAAATCCTCCTTCCGCGTGAGTTTTTTCACAACAGTTTCATTCATCAAAAAGCTGCGTATTTCTCACAGTGTAAAAAACTAGTTTAATTGTTTTTACAATAGATAAATTATAATGTATATACAGGGTATCCTAGAATCCAAATGGTGTAAAGAAAAAATAAATAATTGTTATAAAAAGATATATTGCAAATAATTGCATACTTTTTTTAAAAACAATTATTTTTTGTACACCATTTGATTAATTTTATTATTCTGTACATAAAAATATTACGATACAATTATCGAACACTAAATAATTTTCGAGATATTTTATATTTTATACAATCTGACATATTATAAAATATGTCAGATTAAGATACCAATTAACTCAAAACATTCTTAATGAAAAAAATACTTTATTATAGTGTTTTGGAAAGCTCTCGATATAAGCTATAAGAATATGTAATAAAAAATATGGAATTCCATTTAAGAAATTAAAGGTGTCTTTGATTTGACCTTAACGATGCCATTCAAGGTCAAACCAATGACACCATCTTATGTTCTCCTCAAAACCATACAATTTTTGTTCAAAATGTTTTTCTCTAAAATGCTTAGTTTTTGAAAGAAAAGAGGTGTACGGGTGGTCTAGGGTATATATATATATATATATATATATATATATATATACACACTGTCACGCCTAGCGCACGTTTTATGATCTAGCCGCGCGATAGCCGCGCGAAACGCGTGCTCATTCGCCAGTCTTTTTTAATTAATATTTCAATAATTATTGCAAAATTGCAAAAAATTGCAAAATGGTAAAGAATTTTTTTGTTCAGTTTACTGTCCTCTACCCGCTTACGAGCGTTGGCACAATCTTTGCAGAGCACTTTGTATGTATATATGTGTATATATATATATATATATATATATATATATATGTATCAAGTATGTGTTTAAGTAACAAACTAGTTTAATATACCGATGATAGCTAACAAAATTTTTGGTTTCAGAATTTTTCCGAAAAATGTCTCTTATTTTATTTTAAACAGATTTGCTCGTGTGAAATAATAAATAATAAGGTGAAATAATAAATAATAAAAAATAATAAAAAAATAAATAACCAAAATTGTAAAACAGATGAGATCTAAACCGGATCACAATTGAATTCGTGCGCTTTGCGCATGCCATTATTTGCAATAATACGTCACCGGGCGATTCTAATCTCGCCTAACGCGGTCATTTTATTGGCGGGATTTCTAGATCGTGGAGCAGCAGCGCGTGCCGATCAATGAGCGCTGCGTGGATTATGAGAGCTGGGTGATTCGTTGTCGAGGAGGCACGTGTTTCGCGGTAACACGTGCCTGCTCGACGAGACGGGTTTTACGAGGGCTTTACCGGACTGACTGACGGAATGGTTCTAAAGGGCCCTTTTTCCGTAGCTCAACATACATATAACACACTCGCCTATTCGACGTATGTATTGACGTATGTATTGACGTATGTATTGTATATATATATAGAGTGTCCCAGATCAATGGGGACAAAACTTGTGTGCAGATAGAGTGGACCAAACTGAGTCGAAAAGTTTTCTATCATTTTGCAATTTTCGCAATACTTAATGAATTATTAATTATTAAAAATCGGCGTATTAGCGGAGAACTTGAAAAATTATTGAGGAAGTAGAAGTTTTGAAAATTTATATAAAAAGCAAATTTTTTTGTTTTTTACATAATGGATAAATGTATATATTTGATATAACAATGTATGGTCGCGCGGAGTTTATTTGATGGAATTATTGTACATTCTCATCACCGATGTTGTAATTGCGCATAATATAGCATTCGCTCAATACTATAAGCTTATTTACTAATATTTATTCTCGGCAATTTTTCAATAATTTTGTTAACATATTTAATAATACTTTATGGTTATATGAATAAGATGTTGTATTTTTGCATAATACAGTAATCTCGATTTCTGGTATTTCTAATATTTTCTTTTTTTTTTTGCACTCCTGATGTGTCTTGATATTTTTGATATGTTTAGTATGTTTACTTGCAGACGATATTTATTCTTATTAACTATATCAAACGTGTGATTGTCGTAAATGCGTGCATGCGTAAATAGTACTAGGATCTGGTTGCTAGCAAGAATATGAAAATGTACATCAAAAACTAAATTTTACGCAAATATAATTTCAGAAATTGTTAAACTTATTAATAAGATTACTGAGAAATTAAATAAGTTACCGAGAATAAATATTGCCTGCGAGTAAACATATGATGTGGAATGTCGAGTAAATATTCAATATAATGCCTTAAGACAAAATATATTTGAAAAAATCCGAAAAGGAATTCTTAAAATTGTACTATGCAATTTTTCTGCGAAGATTTAAAAAGTTATATAAATATTGAAAAATCTTAATATCAATCTTAAAAATTTCAGCGATACTTAAACATATTTCACATTCCGTGTTTAAAAGGTCTCAAGATTTTACAAATTTGTAAAATTTAAAACTTATTTTAAATTAAAAAAAGCTATTTTTTACCTGTTTAAGAAAACTATTATGGGCAAATTTATTATAGAAGTTTATTTGACTAAAAAAAAAGAAAAAGCACCTGAGATTTGATGACTATTTCTTTCTCTTTTTCTCTTTTTCTCTCGTATCGAAAGCGTTCTCTTGAGACTGCACAGACGGATATCCTCTTACTGACACGTGGCTCGCACGTGCCCTTTTGTCGACTAGTTCCACGAGGGTGAAAGAGGGGGTTCTTCCAACGCGATCCTATAAGGCTATTAATTAAGCGAGATTCTCGAGGCACGTCAGATTCGAAGACATTGCATACGCGCGTAGCTTCGAAACGTGCGTCACATTTCCGTCGGCTTTGAAATCTGGCACGGGCCAATTGTCGGCTCCGATCGCCTTTATTATCTCAGATTTTAGACCGAATTATGCTTATCCTGAAATCCGAATGTCTTCTTTCAAAAGTAAAAGCTTCTATCCTGTCAAATATAGAGCATTAAATGTCTTGAATTTTAGATGAATTAAAAAAAAACACGATGCGATGAAGCACTAATTTAAAAAACACGATAAAACAATAATTTAAAATAACACAATGCAATAAAGCAATAAGTTATTTTGAGCAGATATTTATTAAATTTTGATGACGGTTCATAGACATTTATCCATTCATAGGCAAGCATTACTTAACGAATCAAAGTTTTGTGATAATTTTTGAGTCTTCGTCATTTTATTTTTAATTTGTACAAAATTCATAATTCTCAAATATTTTTTGATTCGTAAATTACTTGTTAATTATATTAGTTATTATATAATTATATATCTATTATTATTAAAATTTTTTTTATAAATTAAATAATTGAGAAATCAAAATTAATAGTTTAACCAAATAAATAAAATAACTTAATAAACACATACATACATACATAATACATGCAATAAAAAAAATATTTTACGTAATAAATATTATACAAAATATTAAGTTATATTTATAATTAATAAATTAATTTTCTTAAAAATAATGATAGATTAAAATAGTCAAATATCTGTTCTTTTTTCTCTCTTTTCTCTCCTTTCTAAAAAAAAATAAATACATATAATATATAGAAATAATTAAATAATTATAACGAGAGAGAATAATATGTTTACTTGATAAATACAATGATAAATTTCTATAAAATTGCATAGTTATATTCAGTAAATTTATTTATACACAAATTTCTCAAATAAAATAGTTAACATCATTGATATAATTTTAATTACAATATATTATAATTAATTTATTATAATTAATATTATATTATATATTATAATTAATATTATACAGTCCATATATAAATTATATTATACATTATAATTAATTAATTTATTATAATTAAATAATAAAGAAATAAAATTGTTGTACTGTTATTCAGCAAATCATAAGATATTGCTTTCAAAGTTAAAATATTTTACGTATTATATTTATTAGCATTTCACATATTTTAAAGTGCGTTAAATGTATGGAATAATGTTTTAGTTAAGGAATTACATATTTTTTACGTATTTTAGAATTGCTTCATGTACACGCACATATTTTAACACGTCAAGTTTTCATGTAATATAATATGCACGTATTTTTATTATTATATTTGCGCAGCGAGAAAGAAAGGGAGAGGGAGGAGAGAAGGGAAAGAGAGAGCGAATCCACTCCCTTCCTCTCTTTGACTTCGTTGCATTACATGAGTAGAAGATGGAAGGGATATATTAGCGCGTGAGCAGCCGTGATCTATTCATTCCGATTCTGGCAGATGTAATGATAGCACGTACCCCCAGTTCGGCCGGTGTTTCACAGACTCTTGTTTGGTCAAAGTCACTTCAAAAATTCCAAAGTCGAGCGCACTGTACACAAAGACACATGTTCTCGTTCTTTCTCTTTTTCTTGTCACGACAGTGGCGAGAATTATAATACATAAGCATTATGCTATATAATAAAACTTAACACATTAAAATATGTATATAGCAAATTCGAAATATACAAAATTCCTCAAAAGCAGTATTAAAGCCATGGCACATGAAAAAATTTAGCAATAAAACATAAGAATTTTCGAAAGAATCCACAAAATTACCGACATTGCTTACGTTTCAATATGGCTGCTTATGTTCTCGACTATAATTGGTCACATTCTTTACATTTTAAATTTTACTGCTTAAGTTTTTCTATGTGTCAATGCTTTTACGATAGCATTGAATGTGTTAAAGCATATGAAATGGGATTATGAAATATAATGTATAAAATATTTTAACCAAAATAATAATATAACTCGCAATACTGACTGTATAAAATTCTATTTTTTTACAAGGAATATATTGTTTATTCGTACGTAGATACATATATTTTCGCGAAATAAATGATTAATATTGTAAAATTTTTCTAAAAATTCTGACACATTTTTGCCTGAGTTCTCAAATCTGGGTGTTTGAGAGAAATTTCAGATAATCTGTCTTAATCAATATCATTTTTTTGAAAGTTCAGAAGAATTTATATTTGAAAATTGAAATGTGTCTGAAAATTCAAACAGCATTCTGTCTAAAAATTCAGATAGCATACTATTTGAAAATTTAGACAATGTGTCTGCAAAAGAAGCTGCAGATATTTTGTTTTTGAAGTTGCAATTAATTTTTTTTTCCTTTTTTTATCAGTGAATATTAAGTGAACTTTACTTACATATATATA
>JBCEZX010000036.1:4038274-4050025 GCA_039654345.1 Cataglyphis cursor
TATATATAAATATACCATATATATATGTTTAATAGTATTAATTATATAAATATAAATATAAGTATAAATGTAAAAATTAATATTGCACATATTTACTTAATATTTATAAATATATACTTAATATTTTGCAAAATAAATATTCCAAAAAATGCATACTTATAGTAAAGATTATATCAATAAAAACCTTTCACATTTGCTTTATGTGACATATGATCAAATATCGAAACAATACGTTTCTTCTTTTACAAGAAATGGTTAATATTACTGTGAATTAATATTGTACTAATGTGCGAATATTGCCAAGTGCGAGTAACTTTGCACAATTCATGTTCCTCGCGTTTCTCGCCAAATTTTGGCAATATATCGCAGCGATTCATGCTGACAAGTATTGGTACGAGGTACTTGTTAACAATACCGGTAGATTTAACAGCGGCGCGCGTTCGTATAGTAACCAGTTAACAGTACGTTATGCTAATAAGATTGAAGTTTATACGAGATTTGCTTTGTTAGCCGTCACGCTCGTCTGTAGCTCGATAGTCTGTAGTTCGTGAGACTTCTTGGGAACTAAACGCGTGCATTAATAAGGATCTTCATCTTTCCTGGCAACTGTAGCGAGTTGACGCAGAATGTAAGTTAGCCACGCGGTCTAAAGTACCGCTTAGCACGCTCGGGGGACGGCCCTGCCACTTTAATCTTTCTTGTTCTCTTAACGCTTAACGTGAAAAGGCCGAGCACAAAACTTTTCTCGTAGGAGCAATTTTTTCAAGCTGAATTTTATCGATCTAATTATGCTGGTTCTTTTTTTTTTTACTATATTTTTTTTTCTTTTATTAACGTCAATCGCTTATTGCCGTTACAATTTATTAATGTCTGACACGGCATGTCAATTGCCTGAGAAAGAAACAAGACTGCAGATGCGACCCAATAAGTTTTAATTTTCTTCAAGTCTTTCTTCTACAAAAATCATACATGCGTATATAGAGGCAGAAATCCGTATTGCGGCAAACTTGAAAATTCGAAGCACGTTCCGATCAAGTTAACGATATATGTCTGAAAGAATTTTTGTAAAAATTGTCTAAATTTCTGAGAAAAATCATTGTCGTTTTAGTTGCTTGATCCGCAAGGAGAAAAATATGATACTGTATAATTAATCCAAAGACATTAAATAATGATAGATTTTTTTTTATAATTATAAACATTTTTTTTATAAACTTTGACCAATTCAAATCCCATATTGCCTAATTACAAATTGTATACAAAACAGCTAAAGATTAAATTAAGATTTCAAATTAATATCAAATAAAACTGAAAATATATACTAATTTTAAATTAATAATTAACATAGGTATATACATTTTCTATAATTATAATAATTATTAACTACGATTGTCCATTCTTTTTTCTCTTTTTTTTGATATTATAATTATTATCTTGTCCTTATTATAAAGTCACGGAGACGGTGAAATGTAATGCATATGTGATACGCAAAATTGTTGAACCTTATATGTTGCAAAAGGTGAAAACGTAGAAAAAGAATGCGACAATACTAGCAAATTCAATCCGTGCTTTACTCATACATGTGAAAATTACGCATGTATGCACCCACGAATATCATGTTTGAGAATTCAAACCGAATACATAAACGAAAACTACAATATATTCTTATGGAAATTCTCCTTGAAAAAAAAGATTCGAACACGGTAACGGCATAATATCCCACCAGCACGATTTTCATCTTCTTTACGCAGATAAGATTTTTTCACTGGTTATACATGCAAAATCAAGAAGAAAGCGATGCTCAATGTTATGTTATGTGCCATCGTAAAAAGTCATAAAATGAAATAGTCATAAAAAGAAAGAGAGAGAAGAATGAAACTGATTTCTATGTCTTATATACGTAATGGATATATCTTTATCAAAACATCTCAATGATAAAGTTTATTTTCTTAATTTAGTGCAAAGTTTATTAGAGAATATTATTTATGATACTAATGAGTATACAAAAATCGTTTAAATTTCTGCAAGAAAAATTATCTTTGACAAGACATACATGTATATACATATGTATATATATATATATATATATATATATATATATATATATATATTTGTGATTAGTTTTGAATAATTTTTTTTTAATTTAGGGACTCTGTTTCTTTTCTTTCACCGCTGTTCCGAAATCTTTTAACTTAATTCAAACCAATTTTTATTTTTTAAATAAAAATTAAATTAAAGTTTGGTGAGTTTTTTGAAGGGAGGGAATGAAGGGATGGTACTCTTCTATCACTCACGCATTTATTTAAATACTTAAATATACAATTAATGTAAAATTCATAGTTTTCAAAAACGGAGAAGTTTAGATTATCGCATTTGTTACTTGTTTTTATCGTACAATTTAATTGGTAATAATTTTTTAATAAACAACAGGTAATGGCTCTTGGATGTTATTCAGGTTCGTGACCTTGATATCATATATCAAGGTCAAGGCCATTGGAAATGAGTCTCCTAATAAGCATATTTATTAGCGATTGATGAATATCATGATACGCGATTAACATATTCAATGTAATTTGTAGAATAACTTCCAGGAATTGAATTTGAAAGGTCAACAATCTTAAAGCTTGTAAGGAAAGGTGTATTACAACAATATAAAATTTTCAGATTATATAAAAATGTTTTTCACATTTTTTACTAGAAAATTTTTTGACCATTTAATCTTTACAAATCTTGGTATTTTTAATGTTTCCAATTTTGTCGGATTCGCTGCATCCATACGTATATTCATGCTATATGTTGTTATCGCGCGAGATCCTACGCGTAGCATCTTCCCGCAGTTCCCGGGAGATGAAAAATATTAAAAGACACGTACACAGCGTCATTGTGTCGCCAGTAACGTGAAACCTCACGGGTTTTCTCTTTCTCTCTATCCTCTTCTCTCTCCGGTATAATACAAAGCTCGCATAACGCATGGCACGAGTCGGGGGAACGAGTGTGATAAACATGTCAGCGTGACTGGACCCCCTGCAGCGGACCCGGTCCGGGCCCTGAGAGTTTGATGCCCCCGTTACCTGTGCGCGCCCTAACTTTTACGCCAACTCCTGCGCCGGAATTACATAGTTTTGGACTTTTTGAATTTGGAATCTCTGCTTATTTAGCCACACAATGTGCAAATAAGGAATGTAATGATTTGTTTTATTCTCCTTTCCACTAATACGCGACGAAGCAACTTTTTGACGTTACGTGCTTTAGTATGCAGAAAACATCACAAAGATCTAGATTCTATTTTAATAAAAATCTTACAATATAATTAATGATACACCAGGATATCGACGGATTAGGGTGATATTACATTTGTCGTACAACAAACTTTTTAAGCGCACTGATTAGTTAATTTCTAGAAATTTAAAAACTTTTTTATTTAACAGCCAATCAATAAAAGTTAAAAAGTTTGTCGTACGACAAATGTAATATTATCTTTAAGCAGCCTTAAGTCGTACATTAGTCGCAAGCAGCTAATTGCATAAACTATAGACTTGTAGAGAAAAAAACATTAGAAAGAGAGAGCGATTGCAGTCGGATCTCTTTCTCTTTCTAATCGGCTATGTGGTGGGGAGAATTGAAGGAGAGGAGAGCAAGACTGCTGTCAATTGAATATATGCGCACTTCATCGCCTCTCCATTCATTCTCCGCAAGCCGTATCTCCGCAAACCAATATCCCCTCTCTTTCAACTGTGCGAGAGAGAAAGAAATCCGATCACTATACCTCTGTCCTTCAATGTTTAAGCCAGATCATAAGAGCGCGCAGTCTATCTCTATAAGTCTATGTTAGTTGCATAGACATAATATATCTAGACCGAATATTGAGGAGTGAGGATAAAGATGCAAGTAGAAAAAGATAAACTCTGTTTCATGCCCCTTGCGTTCTCTCTCACTCGCGCGTAGCATAGCAAAAGAGAGCACTATGCTACGTGCGAGCGAGAGAGAACGCAAGGAGCACGAAACAGAATGTATCCTTTTCTACGTAACCTTTATCTCCACTTCTTAAATAAAGGCAAACGCTCGGTCTAGATATACAATGTCTATGAGCTATTAGCTGCTTGCGACTAATGTAAGAGAATGACCTTTAGAATCTTGAAATTTGTCTAATCTACAGGAATTAAGTAATCTCGATTATTTTTAAACTTACACTTAGTTTCTTGTGTTTTCGATATTACTCGAGAAATTTTACGATATTTTATTCTCATTATTCTCTTATTCTGATCGACATCAAGTACACAAACCAAATAACTCACCGAGTAGCGCGCCAATCGCGTTTGGGGCCTAATCGTATCTTTCATCAACGTAATGCTCGATGACAGCCACGACGATTAAACATGCATTATCGACGTATATCCTCGCAAATGCCTCTGTATCTAACTTCACCGCTGGACGATAAGGCTTCTTATTAAGTATCTCATAAAGATCGACCGCGCGGATTTTTCTTATTCTTGCCGATGTATTATTTCTCTGTCTCTCTGTCTCTCTCTCTCTCTCTCTCTCTCTCTCTCTCTCTCTCTCTCTCTCTCTCTCTCTTTACACACAATCATTCTTTTTTCTCTTTCTTTGTCTTTCTGTCTGTATAAGATGAGAGTAGGGATCATCCATGATCGACATGGAAGGCCCATAAACGCGGCGCAGAATGTTGGTCATCGTGCCGCCTCGAACGGCATGGGATCGAGGAATCGGTGGCAGTACAGCAAATCAAACATTTTATTCGGCATTACCGCCGACAGCTTTTCATACGGGTTATCTCCCTTGCATTGCGCCGCCGCTCTAAATCGCGCTTCTCAAACACCGCACACATCGGGCCCCATAGTGGGAATGCGGTCCCAATAACGCAGTGATACTCAAATCACATGCGCATTGCCTGACATTGTATGTGATTGAGCTTTAAAGTATCGGTGATCTTATTGAAAAGAATCGATGTATCTCTCCTCTAGCAACTTGTCGTCCGAGATAAAAAGCTCTAACGCGAAATATCTACGGAAAATGTACACCGCAACCTTGAAAGGGGCTTAAAAAATCAAACTCGCGATTCCAAATATACATAATATAATAATGTTACTTCTCCTCTAGGAGATAGCAGTTTCTACATAGCCAAATTATACGTTTACTTGCGCAGCCGTGATCTAATTAAAGACCTCGAAGATGCGGCGAGACACGCTGCAAAGTCCTATATAAAGACCATCGAATGAAATAAACCGGGCAAATTAGTTGAGCGTCCTCCGACGAGTTTACTGATTCTCTTACAATCTTGCCGATCGTCTCGGTTTGCCATTCGTGCACCGTAAACACCGGATTGAGAAGCGCTGAATGAGTCTGCTATTTTTGTGCTGATTGAGATCGACCGTTTTAATTTAAAACCAGAAAGATTTAAATTTTAAATTGCAAAACGTGGTTTAAGATTCGATGTCACGCTTTTCTCAATTTGTTAAATTTTTCAAATTAAAAGAGTAACAGAAAAATATTGTAATAATAAATGTTACATTTATGATTAGAAAAAAATAAAATTTATTTATTTATTCTCGGAAGAAATTGAGGAGATTCCAAAAAGAAAAAAGATTCCAAAATACGATTTTTTTTAAATAAGTGGATTAATTTTTTTTTTAATATCTTAGTAAATATAGAAGGTATGGAGAGTAGAAAATATAAAAATATTTGTTTTTTTATTTTAATACTATCCATTATAAAATACACCCTGAACTTAAGTCTGACTCTTCAAAATCATAAAAAATCATATTTCTTTCGCATTTAATCACAGTTTTTTCATAGAACGCATTCGTATATTACAAAGATTTTTACATATATAATATATGATTACATAAAATACGACATACATAAAATTGGTAGTAATACTGCACAATGTAAAGGTAATAAAAAATAAGCTTAAACAAAATTTATCCCACACTTACAACACAAAATACGATCTATTTTATGTTTTATTGCAAGTATTTGAACACATAATCTATCTTATTTGTCTTATTTATTTGGACGTCATTATTTATTTCTTTTATTGATGTATAACAATATTTCACTATTGCAGTCTTCTTTAAGTAGTTATTGAAGAGCAGAAAATGTCTAATTCATGCTTTTGTTGCTAAATAAAATAAATATTTCAATAAATAATACAATCTATACATTTATTAATATTATTAATAATATTATCAGTTTATAACAAAAACAAAAAAAACGAGCATATTGAGACCCTTATTACCCCTTTTGCGTTCATTCGATATTTAATCGTCCGGAAATCCATTTAACCGATGTTTTCTTCGATCTGTCATTGATAATGCGAAATTAGGAGAAGCTATCGCATTGCAATCGTTGCGATTTGTTCGCGCCGCGAATCTGCAGGATACACATCCGCGCGCTTCCGCCGCAACCGCGGCGAGGATTTATCGTCTACAACCGCCTTGTTGCAACTGTACCGTGAAATCTACGGGCCGTGTGTATCGGTCGTTCTTTTTTGCCGCCTTTCAGGATGAAACGAAAAAAAAAAGAGAACACTTGGAAAGCTAGAAACATTTAAATTTAGAGATTTTAAAGATGATACGCGTACATTGAGAAATTTCAAATTCGAAAATTCTATACACTTTGATTAAAAATGACGAACGAGACGCGTCAACCTACAGATACGATCTTGCTCCACGTATAAACAATTAAAACGTGCTCATAGCTAGGACTCTGTGTGCGCTCTCAGATCCTCGCAGATTTCGCGACCGGACTCGCAACCGGTCGGGTCAGTGAACATTCACACGAACACCATCGCGATGACGCTGGAAACAACAGCAACGGGCAACGGAATCAGGGAGCCGGTACACCTTGGCTGGTTGGCTGGCTGGCTGGCTGAAGAGCTAGCGGTTCGTTCAGATCTAGATCCCAGATTTAACTGCAGATATTAATTAGGCGAGTCGCGCGCGCACTTCTCTGCTCGTACGTTCGTGAATTCTAACGGCTTGCGTAACGGCCAAACTTGTGAATTTCGTCTTTGGGAAAGTCGCTGTAAACAAGCATGCTCTCCCAAATGTGGGTAATATTGTCTTTTTTTATTTTAAATTATTTTAAATTTAACGCAATGTAGGTATTTTTGAGTGCTTTCAATCTACCGATTATCTCGCACAAATCCCATAAGACTTATTATTGTTAAAATTAACATATATCCTTTTTGCAACTTTTTAAAAGAACATGGGGGATGAGATTCGAATGGATTCAAATCTAAAATTTGCCGATCAGTCAGTGACTTCTACCCAAAGCCATGCATCACCCCGATAATATCGTCTATCCCGGATATAGATGCGATTCTCATTAGATAAACCTCTCGGGAGTATCCAAGGTCACACTCTTGGTACACACATTGGACATTCGTTGTTCCCGCATTCATATTCCGGCTCTTAATTACCGAGGTATTCTCTATGAATTTATAAGAATTTGCACGTTAAACCTCTCATTGCACGCTTCAGTCCTCATCAAGATCGGAAGAGCTTCTGGTGCGCGTCTTCAAAGGGATTTCCGGTGCGCGTCATCGAAGCAGACCGTCGCGCATCATATTATCGCCGTTGATGACGGGGGGAAAGGACGGAGGGTGGAACGGCCTTAAAGGGAGGAAGGTAATTTCAGAGGTAATTTCCGAGCATGAACGCGAGAATGGGAAGCAACTCGAGTGCGTCTACCGTGTTCCTGTCATCGACGGATCGCGCGCTTCGTTATCTGATGGTGATTATGCGAGTGGCGTACGGCTGTGTATGAGTACGTGCGTGTTTGTGTGCATGTACAATGTATAATAATAAAAAGGCTAGCACGGCGGTCTTAACACGCGGCCAACAAATATGAATTAGATGCATTCGCGTGCACGTTCCGCAAACGAGCTATGTGAACATATTATACGGGGTGGCCTGGAAAATTGCTCCCTTCGTATTAATGGAGTGGATTACATGCTGTTTTGAATAAATTGCCAAACTTCGAGGCATTTTAAATGTTTTAGTGATTAAAAGTCCACACCTATATTAACCGCTGAAAATTTCTATTTAAAATTAATCTGGAGAAATATACGTAGAACCGTATTCAATACATTATTTATTTAATATGTAAAAAAATTCTTAAAAAATTATATCTTTTGTAAAATATTTCCACTTAAATGAGCCTTTTATCAATTCCTTTTTTTCTGCTAAGAATACAAATCTCAAAAAATATAGCGCATTATTTTCATGGTACTTACACGGTATGCACTTACATTCTTTAAGTTTTATCTTGAATTTTAATGAAATGTCTTGCTATGATATATTTAAAAATATCGATTACTTTTTTGCAAAAAAAAGCAAAAAAAAAGCAAAAAAATGTATTTAAATTCAGCCAGAATATATATATGTTATAAATTCTCTAATTTTTTTCCTTTTTTTAATCACTGTAGCTATATTTCGTAAGGAATTCGCAAAAACTTGCGGCAAAAATCAACGATGCGATAACCTGGCGTTTCTGATTGGTAATTAAACGCATGACAGCCGACCGCGTTTTCATTGCCTGCTTTTTCATGATTTTTCTATTCACTCTCTTTATCTTATAGTCAAATCTGTTTCTTGAATTAAAACCTTTGCCGTAATTATTCTCGACAATTTAATTTGAGACTTAATTGCAGGGTATTTAACATCAAATTTTTTACCGCAACCGTGATATAATCTCGCGATGTCCATCTTAATTTGCCGGTCCCTTTATTAATCTCAATTACAATTTAAATAAAATATGCATTTCTAATTCTAAATCAAATTTCCTTATCTAAAATTCACCATTTTTAACATATTAAAAAACTAATTTCTTTTAAAATATTTCAAACTCTAAATCTTTAGTTTTTTTCTGAGTGAATATCTTCAAAATTTTGAGCATTTAACTTCTTATAAGTTTTATGATTTCCGACGCGTCTAACAATTTTTCCCCATTTTATTTATGCATAATATTTTATCTATGTTACAATACAATTAAATTTGTATGTGGAACGAATTAACCGACGATAAATGAAACTGCGACGTGTAATTGCGAGTCACGAGACCAATAAATTTATTCCGCTTCTCGGAAATCCGACACGCGTTGCTTATTATCGTTTACAAAAATGCCGCGCGCTTCTCGCTTGAACGTCAACATTTCCTTAATTGTTCTCTTTATCCAAAAGCGAGTAACCGCGTGCTCATCGATGCCCAAAAAATGACTGGAGCATGTAGGCTATTCACGACGGAACCGAGATTAGGCTAAATTTTGCATTTATATTTATAGCACAGTGTACTCTTTTTTTATATCAATTCATACATGATGCATATAAAAAATGTACAAATTTTTTATTTAATGCAAAAATTATGTAACATAATATATTTGTTTTAGAAAGAGGAAGAAAAGAGTGAAAGAGAGAAAGAGAGAGAGAGAGAGAGAGAGAGAGAGAGAGAGAGAGAGAGAGAGAGAGAGAGAAAGAGATAGAAAGAAACTTTAGAAAGTTATTTTTCAAAAACTCTATATTAATGAATTAAAATATAAGCATCTTAATTATAAATTGGGAGATTTTTGATCCGAGAATATGTATAAATTTCTGAATTTTAAATTTATAAGACGCACACACATACACAGACACACACAACATGCAGGTATGCATTGTATAAAGAGAAAGCTTGCGCGTTTCCCGCTGTTCTCTGTTTATTATTATAAAATACGCGCTAGTTCACACGAAAGGCGCGCGTACATTAGCCGCTATCACCGTGCCGTCCGGTATATAAGCGATAACAATTACGTGTATCACTAATTTTATATGCGAGCCATCCCTCACGGGTCTGAGCACGGCGCCGTAAGAGGCTAATAAATACGAGCTGCCGGGAGAAGTTACCGATCTAGTCCGCGGCTTCCTATTAAACGGCAGTGCGAACCGTGGTCCCTGTTTGCGCCTTTGCATTTTATATATACGATCACGCACCTGTGTAATACGCATTTTTATAAATACAGACAATGGTGGGAGAGAGGGAGAGGCAGAGCGGAAGGTGTACATCAGCAAAACAAGATTCTTTCCTTGGGGGAATTTAGAAGAAACATTTCTTCAAGACACATGCCTCCTACCCCCTACCTTTCTTAGCATTATCTTGAATTTGATATCTGGATTGGCATCGTCCAAGGATATCCTGTTTCGCTCTCCTGACACGATACCTTACCATTTCTTCGTATAATTATACATAAAAGCAGTGTAATATATTGATAATATTTTATTTATCAAGGCATTTTATTCAATGACTTTCATTAGTCTCTTGCTACGCTACATTATCGATTAAACAAGATACACAATCAGTTAAATAAAATTTTCAAATTTGGGCATTGCTTTAGCCTGGAGATACGCATGAAATCTTTATTCAATCTTATGATGTTTTCGAGCAAAGCAGATTTGATTGCTTTAACGATAAAAGTGTTAAACCCAATTTGCCAAGAACATATGTTTGATCAAAAATAAGTTTTAAGAATCTAATTGATATAAAAAAAATAATACATTAATAATATGAATAATATGAATATCCTGTTTGATGCTATTTTGATTTTAAAGCACAAGATTCTTTGTCCTAGTTAATCGATCAACTGCTCACTCAAAGTATTTAATTGATTAATCGAATAATCCAAGTACGCCTAATAATCCAAGACGGAGTTTGACATCATTAATTGCTCTCGGAGCAATCAAATTTGCTTCACTTAAAAACGCTATCAGACGCACTGCAAAAAAAAACTGACTGAAGTTTCAGACAAAGTGTCTGCAGTTTTTTTGTAGATACACTGTCTGAATTTTCAGACAGAATGCTGTCTGAACTTTCAGACACACTTCAATTTTTGGACACACTTCAATTTTCAGATACACTCTTCTGACCTTTCAGAAGAACGACTCTAATGATTAAGACAGATTATATAAAAAATTTCTTTCGGACATTCAGATCTTAAAATTAAGACGAAAATGTGTTTAAATTTTTAGAAAATTTTTTACAGTGTACATTGCAACGTAGGTTCTTATAGAACGCGCTTTACAAAGCGCAGCTTATACACGCGTACGCTTGCACGCCACGACGGTGGTAAAGCACAACTGTGTATATGCCCGCTTCCTTCCACATTAAATCTTGAGCGAATCGCGAATCCCGTGCTGGGGAATTACCGCAGGGCACGCACCGGTCGTCTCTTTCGGCGTGTTGTGTATCGAGGCGACTCTCGGATCACGAAGTGATTCCGCGCCCGAGAAAGGGAGAGGGAGAGAGGGGAGAGAGGATGAGAGAGGCGCATATTGAATGAGATTATGGGATATGTGGAACCTGAGGCGCTTGCGAATCTCTCTCCGCGTCTCCCATGCCACCTGTGATCGTGATTAATTCTCCGATGTGACTTCGTGCTACTTGTATTGTGTGATTAATAGCTTCAAAAGCAACATACCACGTATTACTTGTTTCCCTTCTTGTGGCATTAAAATATTTCGAAAACGTGTGAAAATCGAGATAAGAAATATATATAGGAATACCCGTAGCCGCGTAATATCTATCTAGTCATTTCTTAAACTGCAAAATTTAATCTAGAAATTTAATCCTTGATTGGACAGTCAGAGAATACAATACATCATATAATAAAATATCTAAGACGCACTTTGGACAATCTATAATTCATGATAAAATTCGGAACGGAATTCTATCTAACAAAACATTTGAAGAAATTATATATATA
>JBCEZX010000036.1:4075689-4097577 GCA_039654345.1 Cataglyphis cursor
GAGAGAGAGAGAGAGAGAGAGAGAGAGAGAGAGAGAGAGAGAGAGAGAGAGAGAGAGAGAGAGAGAGAGAGAGTCGATCATTACACGCCTTCTGGCCGATTAACTGCCGAGTCACATGATCGAATCTACTGCAATGACATTCAGTTTGGGGTTGTGCGGGACGTGGGTTATTAAGCGAGACCTGTTATTAAAGTCCCTCTCGTATTCCCCGTTCGCGTAGCTCCAGATCACCCTTTCCTCCCTCTCAACCTTAACCTTCTCATCTCTTTCCTTCCTCTTTCTCTCCTCGTTCCCGTACCTTTGCCGTACCACCTTCGAACCAGAAGAGCGGCTTTGTTGATTTAAGGCGATAATACGGGGCTGCAAGAGATTTTACGTGAAAAAAGAGGAGCAAAAGCACAAGACCGGCGCGCTTATAATTACAGATTCGCATTGTCCCGAAACTCCCTTAACCCTCCTTAACCATCACTGCCTGTCAGTCCCGTCCTCTTTCTTTCTTTCTCTCTCTCTCCTTCAGTTAACCAATTCGGAGATAATTTTGTAACGTAAGGTGCGAATATTGCGTTGTCGTAGTAAGTAATCGTCAATATTATATCGTAATATTTTTAACACTTAATTATTTATTCCACTAACATATATGCGCGCGGTAATTTTATATATATTTATATAAATAATGTTTCATTAATATAGTATATTTCTAATTACTTCTTCCATTTTTAGCTTTTTATTTAATCTATAGGTATTTGATAAAATAATGAATAATTTGTCTTTTTTATTTCTATAGTTATAGCTATTAGCAGCATTTAATTATTTGTTATAATTATATATATTATAAGGCTAGTAATGTATTTAATTATTCATTGATATTATCGTTTATATTGGTAGCTTTTAATTATTCTATCAATAATTGCACACTGCAAATGCTCAATTATTTACCTTCGTTATTACACGATAGTATTTACAATTTTACAATTTTAAAATAATAAAAATTTTTAATCAATAAAGAATAGATTCCTGATTAAATTATTCTAAAAAGCATATTTCGATTTTATTCAAGATTGTAACTGTATCAATTGTTAGAAGTTTTAATTAAAATGTTCTGTTAAATCTGAAGAAGAGAGAAATTCTTTTGATATTTAGAGCCAAACTTTCATTCATGAAACAGTCTAAATATCTGTCAGAAAAAAGGAAGACCCAATCTACGCTCGCGATCATCTCCGGAATGACTTCTCGCGCCGGAGAAACCACTCGCCCAGGCTAGTTCGAAACGCACAAATCTTCGAGAAGGGCGGTGCTTCTTCGGTCGCAGTGCCGTGTCTTCTCTCTCGTTCCCTCGATCATAGCTTCATCAGTCTTCCATGGATAAATGCTAGATCCCGCAGATACCGAAAAGCCAGGCACCGAAAAAAGGCCGTACCTGTTCTGACGGTCGTGTTAACAGAGACTCATAAAGTCGTTTGAAGTGATCCGAGAGAGAAAGAGAGAGAGAGAGAGAGAGAGAGAGAGAGAGAGAGAGAAGACAACACTTTTTCGTCTTCTTTGTTTTTTTGCCTCTTTCTTTCATAGGCTTTTTCTTGATATCACGAAATATTGTCGACTTTAATATATTGCAACAATAAATGTACAATATTATGTTTGATGTAAATGTGTGGATACCATATCAGAAACGTTCGTTTTTTGGGTTTATAAATATTATAGGCTAAAATAGAAAGAAGAAAGTTATTAATGTCAAGACAGTAATAGTTACGCAATAATTACTCGTGTGCATTCGATTGGAAAAGAAAAAAAAGAGATGCATTTTTGATGCATTTTGATATAATGGAAAAGTAAAATATAATGAATAATGATAACAGAAATATTTCAAGACTGATAAACACACCAGATAAGATAAATAATTATGAATTATCGTCGAGATTAATGTGATGCTTTGATAATCTTCGAAAAACGGTGTGAAGGCTCTGATCTAATCAGATTATCGTGGAAACAACGACATGAAAACCTCCTTTCGTCAGTTTATCGGCGCGATCAAAGGCGATGTGCGCCGTTGACGAGTCAGGGCAAAAGTGTCATCCCTTTTCCCTGACAGCTTCACTAGTCGTGCTTCGTTCTCTTCCTCGGGGGAGGGTCAATCCTATTATCTAACCGGTTGACCTGTCGGACGTAAAGTAGGGAGTTCTGTTTATGAAATGTGCGGCACCCCGATCTAAACCCCGTCAATTTTTAATTCTCGAGAATTTTCGATAAGTTCTTTCGGTTGAGTAAATGCGTCAACACTGCTTCTATCACTCATCGTACGCTATGTATATAGTCCTATATTATACTATACGCTATGTATATAGTCCTATATAGGTTAAAAAACTATTTTAATCCTTTCGATATCGGATCAAAAGCAAAATTAATTACAGAAATAAATTATATGTTAGGAATTAATTACACTTGATTCTTTTCCTCTGTTACGTCACATAACGGAAATATAATGAAAATATAATAAAAATAAATAAAATAAAATATATTGATTTGATTTTTTTTATATTATTTGATAGTCTTTGATAGATCTTTCCAATAACCAAATAGTATGTAGTAAAATGTCGAGATTCATCTATTATGATAATATATCTAAACTAAAATTAATGCAATTAAAAAAGTGATACTTGATGCAATAACGGGCTAATTAGGAGCTATGCGCTGTAAATGATGCGCCAAATATTATTTTTCTTGTTTGTTTTATTTTTCGTACGTTTCTATACTACCGATCTCGATATACTATATTTAAAAAAGTGATATTTCATAATTTATAGTTATTTTATGACTTTATAGCTTTTATAGATTTATATGACTCATATATTTTAAATATCGATTGTATACATATATACATACATTATTGTAGCTAAGGATTAGCGACATTCGTTTTCTGAAAGTTGAAAGCGGCTGGTAAAATGATGAACGTCATTTCTGGATATTTCGTGCATAAGTAACTGTACGTCATGTATAGTAGATTAAATCTCGCAACGAATTCAATTATTATCTTGCAGCACACACACACACACGCGCGCGCGCGCGCACACACACACACACACACACACATACATACACACACACAGTGTTCCGCGAAAATTGCTGGCACAGCTAATTGTGTGATTTATAATTAGAAAGTCGCGATCACTCGATATCAGCGCGATGTTTGTTACGCACAATCGATGGAGAAGATTACTGCAATTTTATCTCGCTGCCATCTCACACATAGATGTCTTAATATATTATAAAGATATATTTGTACAACAGAAAGACGATAAAATGTACAATCAAGTAATAGTTAAAAAAAAAAGATTTCGTGCAATACAGTAAATTTTCACAAAATAATCGAGGATAAACAAAAAATAAATTTATTTATATAATACATAATTTCATACGTGGATAATATTTGTTATCAATTTTCTTTTTGATTGCTTAATTTCTATTTTGCCGAATTGTTCTAGATTATTTTATCAATCATAGTATTGTCGCAGAAATCAGAAGACAGAGTACAGTTACTTTTATACAAACTATCTTTTACTTTTATCTTCTTTTTAAATATGGCATGGAAAGCGGAAACTATTTCTCATTCCTGATGTCCTTCGGCATGATAGGAAGTAATTTTTTTCTCGTCGCCGACGACATTGATGTTCTTTTCGGCTCGCGTGTCTGGTAATGATAGCAGCGCATTGGATAATCTGAGAGATAGTTCACCAAGCGGCACAGTGTGGGATCATAATGTGTAAAAGGAAATCACTTTACTTTAAAGTAAATGCTCGACACGAGTATGCATGCATACGTGCGTGAGTGCCCGCATGCATGCATGCGTGCGTACTGCGTGCGTGCGTGCGTGCGTGCCTGCGTGCGGCAGTCTCGTGTGAACCGCCGCTAGTTTCCTTTCATTCAGTAGTTTCTTCATCGGCGAATGTCGCACGATTTCTGCTCGCGATTGCGTACAACGAGAGCCAATCTCTCGAGAGAGAAGCAGATCGATTGCTCGTTCGTCGAACGCGTCGCGTGAGAAAAAGTTTACATTGTACGTAAAGGGTTAAACTCTCTGCATCATGTCGAACATGAGCAATTTTTTTTGTGAGCAATTTTTTTCACGCTATTTTAATGCAAGCATTGCTTTTTTAGGTGAAAGTTTTTGTAATAACATTAATATTATATGCAACACATTAATATTATATGCAACATTAATATTATAATAAGAAAATTATTTAATATTTTTGTTTAGAAATATGATACTCGCAGCGTTTTGCGTCAGAAAGAGAGAATTCAATCACCAATATTCCTTTTCAAGCTGCTATCGAATCTATTACATATCATATTGACAGAAAGAATCATGCGCGAACAGCTGTTGGATATCCTTGGTGAGCCCGTGAGAGCCGAGGATTTGCGGTAGTTATCATAATGCTTGCTTAATGCTCGTCGCGAGGAGTTCGCATGTAACTAGCATAACGCACTCTCGTGAGACCAACAAGACCTCTTTCGCTCTCTGTCTCTTCGGCAGTGATGCATATTAAAGGTTATTTGCGCGGTTAGCGATCATTGTTATCGCGAACAAACATGCTGCATGCGCATAAAAAAAAAGAACTGATAATCTTCGTCCTCCTAATATTTTCAAAGTTTTATTAGATTTAATGTGAGTAAATTGCATTATATAAAAATATAGTTATGTAAAATATAAAGTACTTTGTTTGAAAAGCAATTATGCAATCAAGATTAAAAAAAGGTTCTCATATAATTAAAAAATTGGTTGCTCTGACTTTTCACAAATTTTGAGATATCGATCTTAATATTTTTACATGAATAGAGTATCATTAAAGGATAGTTGGTATTGAATTTGATAAAAATTGGTAAAAAGGTTTATTTTTTATGAAATTTTGAATTTTTTTCAAAAAGAATGTGGTTGCTTTAACTTCTGCAAATTTCGAGATACAAGGGTAAATATTTTTACATAAAAGTATCATTAAAGGAGGGTTGGTATTGAATTTGGACATATTTGTACTTATGATTGATTATATCTGATATTATGGAAGAAAGTAAATAAAATTATGAGGAAGCAATGTGCAAGTTTCTAATTTGCACATTTTTTTACTTGTTTTTTTTTATATTTTTTCCTCATACAAAATGAATAATGAAATATACACAGATAAAAATGATAAAACTTAAACATTAGATGCAGGTATTCAACTTGTAAACTAAAATTTACCAAAATTATTGCATAAATCTTTAAGAGAACAAACATTTCGCAGCAACACTGAATATCGGTTTTATCTCATTATCGGTCAAAAGTGAGCCGTATAAATTTGCCTTTATACGCTGTACGCAATGCATGGAGAGAAAGAGTCTTGTCGGCACGCATCGACGAGAATATTCCCACAAATTGGCAGAACCTGGTTGAATCGAACCGCCGGAAAATATTCCGGCCGGATGAGCGCAACGCGGGATTAACGACCGAAAATAGAAGCAATCGTTAGCGGCTGTAATGTTGTTTATCGGCGAGAACGCTAAGCCACTGAAATCCGGTAACGATGCTAAAATGATGGCGGACGGAATTTTATACTTTGCATGACACAAAACACAGCGTTTAAGCTACGTCTTATTTTCAACGAAAAATTCATATTTTAATGTTTCATTCACAAAAAATATAGATTAATTTAACTAGATTACACAAAATTCAAAGATTGAGAAGTTTAATTCTTAAATTTTTTTTGCATATGACGGTTCGATATTTTAATTTTATAACATGTTAAGAGAGAGTAGAGACATTCTAATATTTCTCTTTGTAAAATCTTACAAGAGAAAAATTATAGATCTGCCGAAAAAATCTTGAGACTCTTGAGGAAAGGCTAATGCATGATCATTGTTGATGATAGTTAATATTTGTAATAATTGATTAAATACAATTAACATTAAATGAAGAATGAATTATATGAATCCGAAAAATTAAAAATATGCCAGTGTAATTTCAATTGTTTTAATTCCTGCCTCTTTTTTTTCATTCGTTCATTCTGTTCCGCGCTGCTTATTTTAAACACGGTGAACAGAAAAAGCCAGTTAAATCGTGTATATATGCGAAGTACGTTAGACGGCGCCCATTCAAGCTTTTTTATGCTTCCGTGCAAGTCAAATATTTCGTACTGTTTAATTCACAGTTTACTCGGTGCGCTGCCTGATCTCTCTCTTTCCCTTCCTCCCTCTTTCTCTCTCTCTCTCTCTCTCTCTCTCTCTTGTTTACGCGGGCGCCTCCATTCAGACCTCTTTTTATAATTTCATGCAAGTCAAACACACGTTTATCGTAAGGCGCTTAATTCAGTTTTTCTGGCGCGGCTAGTTAGCGATTACTATTGTTACCAAGTAACCCGCTCGTAGTTAATCTAATTTGCGCTCGTTATACCCAGTATAAGCTGTGTAACTAGAGGAGGAGGGGGAAGAGGAGGGCCCCATCGCGCTTGGGCGCGCGGGCGCCGGAATTGCGAATAACGCGTCGGGCTCACCGCGCGATGCTGACTATTATTATTATTATTATTATTATTATTATCGTCAGCGCGTGCATCATCATGCGGCAGGTGAGGCGAAGAGGCGTGGCGCCGGATGCGGCATGTATCATAGAAACATGTGCATTTCCGGCCGTGGGATCTAGATCGATGCGCACGTTGGGAATCTTTATTTCGGCGACACGGAATCGCGCTAGAAGTAATTAAATTTGTCCCTCTTCATCTCGGTGATGAACTTCAGCCTTTTAAATTTAAGACGCGTTTAAAATAACAAACGTTTGTTAAAAAGAGCTTGGAAACGAAAATCTTACGCGATTAATTGTCGTATAATAGAAGGATCATTTGAATTTCTCAATTTTTTATTCAACAAAAATACTATAAATAAAAATAAAAAAGTGAGATATATGCGCGCTTTAGGTTAGATTATGTATCTTTTGCGAAACGATGGAAGAATGACAACGATCCGCGAAATTGTTTTCACACGCGATGCTGTCGCGGCTATTCGGTCCTTGCGGCTTCACAACGAGGACACCATGTGTATAAAAAGACAACGCGATCCTATTAGTATATCAGTATATAAGCATTGTTTCCTGGAGGAGCCTCGCGCGATGAAACCTGCGGTTGCATACCTCGAAGACATCAAGCCAGCGTGTACCTCCTCTCTCTGAGCCATCTCCCTCCCTTTCTCTTTTGGCCCCCCTTGTTGCACCTCCCTCTTTGAATCGTTGCCGAGGTCGCTGGCAGACACTAGTTGCATGTCGCCGAGCTGTAAACGCGGCGTTACTCGATTAACTCGATCGTCCTGGTGGATGAGCGTGCGTATCGCGCCATGGATCGATGAGCAAGTGATGATAAAGACCCCAAGTATCGAGATGGGCACGCACTGCGTTGTCCGGCCAGTCACCGGAGATAGTATTAGCTGATGCTTCGCGCAATAACCCGCGACCTTGACTTCGCCTGTGCGATAACTGATTCGACATTGAGATATCTTTTTCTATTCTCGACAAAGTTGAAAAAGAAAAGGCGCGGAAAGGGAAAGGAAAGTTTCATTCATGAGAGCACATCTCTTCCTTTTTTTCTATAATAATTGAGATTTGACGGAAAGCCATTTTTTTGCATCTTCCTCCAAATTTCATAATACTTTTATAATCAATTATAGATATAGAAGAAGAGTAAGGATCGAGTTGACAAACTCAACTGTTTTTTTTTTTTTTTTCTTCTTTTTTTTTTTTGAAGTTATTTTAATATATTAATCTACATATAAAAAAATAAACATAAAAGCTTTAGATCTGTGATCTGCAAAGAAAAAAATTTTATAATATATGCGTAATATAAAAAATATACATTTATAAAATACATGTCATAGGATGCACATATAGATATAAACTTACAAATAAAATTCAAAATAAAATCGTAAATAAAATAATTTTATAAATAAAATCATTAGAAGATGTTCTGATGTGCGAATATTTCGCCATAGGCAAATAATTATCGCTTGTGTATATCAGCGAGCCTTCGTTAAGTAAATTATGCACGATTCCCAGATTTGTTTCTGCGGTAAAGCGGCGCACTGAAACAGGATCTCGGAAATATATATTCGCGTCATTGCTGGCGATGCAACGTTCGACCATCCGAGATCGCAACCGGACCAAGGCCAAGGATGCCGACGAGGCGCGTCCTCCTCGTCGCCAACGATCCAGACGCGCCACTTTGTCACGGAGTATTACACTCGGTGCAATGCGGCGCCTCTGATAAGCCTTGCCTTCGCGCGGCGGCGCTTTCTTTCGAAGTCGCTCATTACTCGGCTTAATGCGCCGAAAGTGCTCTTCTCTCGTTCGCTTTTACATACATATTACGCGTCGTTCGTTCGCGATCGCCACGCGACGCCATCGTTTAATCGAAGATTACGAAGGAATTGGAAAACGGTGCCTAAGGATGTTGTTAGTGAGCTGGTATTATCAAAGCATAGGGATTATGTGTATATTTTTCGCCTTCTATCTAATAGATAGAGAAATACACTTCTAAAAGAGAGATATAGCAAAGAAAAAGTGAGATTGTATCGGTTTTTTTTTCAGTAATTGTATAGTAAATATTGGTATTAGCGCTGACTTTACTGATTTCAATGATCTTGACATATTGTCAAGAACAGAGTTCTGAATAACTTGCAAAAAGTTTTAGCCATTGCTTGTTGTTTATTACAAAGTTAGCAACAATTAAAAAAGTGAATATCGATAGTTGCAACATAAGTCTGTATACAATATTTCCGCATAAATTATCAATTTTATATTAAAAAATGAAAAGAAAATGATACAGCTGCAATATGAATAAATAATAATAATTAACTAATATAATTATAAGTATTAAATTATTGTTTGTGTAGTCATTGCAAAGTAAATGAATGGGCGGAGGAAGGGCAAAGCTTACCTCCATCTTAAAAAAATTCTAACCTAACTCAATCCAACTTTTAAAACTGAAATTTTAAAACTGAAAATAGATTTGGGTTAGGTTAAAATTTTTTTAGGCTGCGGATGCAGAGAAAAGAGCAAACCTTTTTCCCCACGCATTTATTTAAATATAGTAATAATTTTAATATGTAACTAAATATTTAATTACAAAACACTCATGCTTGGAGAAGTTCAGATTATCGCTTTTAATACATCTTCTTATGGTGCTACTTAATTGTTAATAACTTTGTAATAAACAACAAGTGATGAGTAAAACTTTTTGCAAATTATTCAGTCTTGACAACATATATCAAGATCATTAAAATCAAGATCGGCGCTACCAACATTTACTATTGATATAATTAATTATATAAAAGCATTGTAAAATTAGAATGGAAGAGAGATAATTAGTGCAACGCTTAATGTGTATATCGGATCTCGTTTGTTATCGCGAAAGAGAGGAGCTCTAAAGAGATCCTCTCATCAATGACATTTTTCTCTCCCTTTCGCGCCTTCATTCCTCACTTTTGATTCTCAGTTGAGCCTAAAGTTGCAACTGTAACTTACAGTCACCGTCGTCGGCGCGGTCGGAGCAAGATGATGAAGGGGGAAAGTGTGACGGTAGCCAAGTCCTCATTAGCGCATTCCGCCGCGACGCCCGCGACTCAAAGCGTCATAAAAACGGCTGAAACGTAGCGCGACAGGAGCCGAGAGCAACGGGGAAGCTGATGTAGCTCAGGGAGAAAGGCTTTCAAGCGCGAACAGTGTCGTGCATGGGATGTCTACAGATTTCTATCTACGCGCTACAATTCGATTCTTTCACGACGATCAATAAGATGTGCAGTAGAAAGCTATTCTTTTTTTATGATGTGCTAGACTCATATATTTTCAAACAAGAATTTAAATCTAATATTAGTAGTTATAGCGAATGCAACGCCGTTGCTTCTCCTTTTCCGATATCTTAAATAACGAGCTCCACGTTCCCTCTTTTCTTCTTCGCCATTTCTTTCCTTTTGCTTTTTTCCCCCCTCAATTTTTGTTCGAAAACACCACCGATTCGCGAAGGGAAGATTGACAAAAGAACGAATCTTTTAACATCGTACGTTTCTCAAGGAATATGCAACGCCCGAAATAATTCGAGCATTTCGCCGATAGTGTCGGGGCGACATCATGTTGAACATTCTCTGGATGTCCTTTGGATGTCTTCTGAACATCTTTTAAATATGTATGTTGTTAGGGAAGGGGCTCAAGTATTTAAAAAATATGTAATCGTAGGACGGATTTATCATAAAAAAGATAAAATATTACCTTGGCTAAATTTGAATTGTTTAACATTTAAGAAGATGTGTATATAAAGATTTATAAGAAGAATCCGAGAATATCCTTAGGTGCTCTTGAGAGACAAGATTCTCAACTTCTCTCGTTACGACTTGATGTCAATTTTATCTTGACTTTTTCATCAACGTTTCGAATCCAGCGTCTTTTCCTTTTGGTTTTATTCCTCTTTCCTCTCACGCTTTCCTGCTTTCTGCATATCCATTTTACGATATACTGTATTCTACAATCTAAATAGAACAGGTTTGTTACTATTTTATTTTCTAATCAAAATATCAGAGAGGAAGAGAGAGAGGGAGAGAGAGAGAGGGAGAGAGAGAGAGAGAGGGAGAGAGAGAGGGAGAGAGAGAGGGAGAGAGGGAGAGAGAGAGAGAGAGAGAGAGAGAGAGAGAGAGAGAGAGAGAGAGAGAGAGAGAGAGAGAGAGAGAGAGAGAGAGAATCAACTTCTCGTTTTCGGAGTAGAAACTACATTACATGATTGGGACGCTTTGCAGAGCGAAGGATCTCCGAACATATTCACGCTTCTCGATCTCGTAACTAAGATTGTAGATGGCCCGGAGAGAAATCCGGGTGATTTATGTCGCGCGCGCAGAGGTAGAAAAACGACACGACGACGCGTTATGTCGGTAAGAAGCAACCGGCGAGAGTTGCGAGAGACGCGGCGCTTCGTCACCGAGGACGGCTCGGATTCATGTAGCATGAGAGTGTTTATAAATACGGGAAGGCGGCCAGATTTGTCAAGTCGCGCTCGCTGTCCCGGATACTCGTCCCAGAGAGAGACGAGGGACATGTGTTACAAACGAGCACAGGAGTGTCGCGGAAAAAAAGCATCGGTTTTTCATGATTTTTGATACCCATTGCGTAATAGCGATAAAAACGAAGATCGATTATTGAAATTTCGCCATTATTGAAGTTTATTTTGAACTTTAATTACTTCTGCATAAAGTAAAGCATGAGAGCGTATATGTGATGTTGGAAATGTCATGTACAAGTCGCTGACAGTCGGCAGGTCTCAGGTTTGATGCCGATCGATCCTTATCTCCTCATATCTTTATTAAAAGATTGGAAAAATACTATATGTTGTTCTTAATTAGTATTATGATATTTGTGTAAGATAATTGGTAGATTCGAAGTACTTAAAAAATATATACAGGATGTTAAAAAAAAAGAATTACATATTTTGAAAGTAGGTAGTATTGAACAAAACAAGATAAAAATATCTAATTAACATGGATCCTGGTCCCATGGACAATTAATATCTTTAAAAATGCAGGCTATCTTTTCTATTTGAGCTTTTTGTTTTTTTCTTATTGGATGTGTCACCTCTACAATGCAGTATAAAAACAAAAAAATATTTATTAATTTTGCTTAACATTGGGTTTGAAGATAGATAGGAAATCCGAGAACAGCCAAGTATGTTTAAAAGAATGCGTGATTCTCTGAAATATATCTAAAAATATTAATTGTAGGATCTATATTAACTAGACTTTTTTTTCTTATTTTAATCAATATCACCCTCCCTCTCAAAATATATAACTCTTTTTTTTAACACTCTGCATATTATATATATAGTATATTATACGCGAGTGTGCAACAAATACATACTTAATGTAAGTACAACCATTTTATGTACGCTTTTTTCATAACGTTATTGTGTATACGTTATTGTCTTCAACGCTTATTTTGTTTAAAGTATTTATGAAAAGGATAAGCGTTTTTAAGTGAATTCCGCGACATCCAACATCAAATTTGCGATCACCCTCCTATATTTGACAGGGAATCGCACGACCCCTCTTGGACGCCTTATTATCGTCTAGGTTTATTTCGGGGACCAAGTTGGTGCTGCGCGTACAAACGTTTGCGGTCATGTTTGTTCAGCCCTGACGGGCAACGTAAGCCAGTTTGATGCTTGGCTGCGTCGATTCTAGGCAGATACCAGACAAACGGTCGCGAGGGTCGTCGTGTAATGCGCGATTATATGGGCAACCCCTTGAACGAAGCTCTCTGTAATATAGCACCCTTGTGGGAGGGGGAATAAACGTGGGGTTGGTATCCGTAAGCCGACATCGATGTTTCAGAGGCAAAACGCGCAGTTAGCGATTTTCATCATCCGAACTAATTGGGACATACGCGCACGCGCACACACATACGCACGCGATATTTTGATAAACGCAAATGATTGCATTTTAACACAAGCACGAATTATTCGTTACATAAAGGCCACTTTAGATGATCTATAACTCGCGAAAAATTCAAGATAAAAATCGAATTTTATTCGTCGCATATCCCCTAATCTATGTATGTCTTAATATTTTATTGCATTTGGATATATTCTACTTCTTTAAGTGTGTTCTTTATATTACATGTAGGGTGAGAAAAAAGTATTATTGGATCTGTAAAATCTCGGTAAAATCTCAAAAATAAAGCATTTGAGAAAAAAATGTTACATACAAAAGTTGTACGATTCAACAAATGAATTAAACAGCGATATCCATTTGATCTTGAGCACAGTTATAAAGGAGCTCTCAAGGTCTTAAAAATCTTAAGGACTTAAATATCTTAATCGAAAACTTACATTTTTTTATTCGATTCTTGTAGCTTACCATAAAAGCTTTTCAAAACACTATAATAATAAAATTCTTTTTTATTAAGTATTTTCCAAGTTATGATGATTGAAAGGTACAATACCGTCAACATTAGTATTTCTCGAAAGTGATTTTTAGGTGACTTTAACAATGTTATTTAAAATCACGCTAATAGCTTTAATGCGCTATTTAAAACCCTACAACTTTTATTTGAAACAATTTTATCAAATCTTGCAACTAAAGCATTTTTGAAAAAAATTTTTCAAATAAAAATTAGTAGGATTTTAAAAGGCGCATTAAGTAGCAATGTGGTATGATTTTAAATAACATTGTTAAGGTCATGTAAAAATCACTTTTGAGTAATACTAATGCTAACGATACTGTACCTTTCAAGCCTCATAACTTGAAAAATACTTAATGGAAAAGAATTTATTATAGTGTTTCGAAAAGCTTTTAAGGTAAGCTACAAGAATATCAAATAAAAAATGGATATTTCCCATTAAGATTCTTAAATTGATCTTGAGATCTCTTTCATAACTGCTCAAGGTCAAATGGATATTGATGCAACTGTTTGATGCAATTGTTGAAATCATACAACTTTTATATGTAACATTTTTTTTCTCAAGTACCTTTTGTTTTCGAGATATTTTATCGGTCCGATACTTTTTTCTCATCCTGTAAAATTACATGTAAATCTCAAATACTTCAAAAACTAGATAAAACTCTAAGACTCTACGCGTAATCTATCCATAAATGTTTTATTACTTTTAATTAAGATTGAAATTTCGTGAAATCGATAGGCGTTTTCTTACTGGCCATATTTTCGTGAATCTCACAATCATCCAAATCCGGGAACAAAGATTTACGACAGCAATAGGAGAGAGACTCAAAGTTATTCCGCGGAATGCACGGTACCATGAAACACACGCATACACGCGTACTTGGAAACATTCCGAGTGGCCAATAAACCAATAAAACGATCAACCTTTCGGCATTTTATCCAGTTGTTGTATGAGATATCGTATATATTCTCATCTTTTTATTTTCCGACAATAATGATCGGCTAACAAACTAGCTCACGGGGCGCCACGCGAAACAAGGACTTGGAATTTACAAGCTGTTACACTGCTTATCGATGAGTCTATCGGTAAACCATTCAATCTAACCTATAGGGTTGCTATTCCCGTTCGATCTTTGATTTATTGAGAAAAATATAAATATGTAAGCTTGAATGTGTAACCTATATAAAAATCTTATCAAATCTTTCAAATCTGAAGATCTCGATGTCAAATTGAAGAATATTATATTTTTAAATCATATACAAAATTTTTTTTAATAAAAATTAATTTTGAATTTTATGAATTCTTCACATATTTTTGATATAGTAGTCTTTATTTGTTTTAAATAGAGATTCAAGCCAGTTTTACAATTCACTATTAAAAATGAAAATCTGTTTATAATTTTGTATCGCATATTCTTTCTTCTTCCTTTCTTTTATCATATGTGTTTTACAGGGTGACCATTAGGACTGTCAAAAGTAAATAGTTATTACTACGTAATAAGTTGGCTGAACAAAAAAATGAAAACGCCTTTTTACAGGGGAGACTTGTCAAGTTTTATTACCATAGATATAAAACAAACATATAATATTTTAATATAATAATTTAAAAATACATTATTAAAAAAGCGACAAAAATTTGCTTGCGCATATGAGCTAATGATATATGTTTTCAAAATGTTGTTCGGAATCGGCACAGAATTGCAACCGTTTTCGAAAACTTTTAAATACAATACGTTGTCCAATATGGCTGTAAGAATCAATTCATCATCTATTTTATTTATTGTAACGGTACAAGATGGGCTGGGTATATTATGTCTATGATCATTCAAAGTATCATACATACTAAAATTATCAATAATTCTGCGAAGAAATAGTAAAAAATGAATAAAATCTCAGATCATCAATATAAGTGTAGTTAGATTGTGTGTTAGATTAGGTTTTAGCGCGATTTCAGGAAAGAAGTATGTCTTCTGAGTATAGTTTTGTTTGAAATTTTTTTAGAGCTATATTTACTATGGAATCCACGATACGTCTCATTATAGTTTTTGTTTCTACTGTAGAACTACACTCGATAAGAAATACTTTCTCTTCGATGCTTAACGTGTTTATTCTAAAACTCGCATACCTCGTGTCGACTTGAACAACGGTTCAAATGAAATCGACAGACCTCTACTACCGGAATCTATTCAGTGAATGACTGCCGAAATCGACGAGGAGAAATTTAACCGTTTACTTTTAACACAATAATGGTCACCTGTTATGTATGTGTGTATTATTTCTTCAAATGTCTTTCGTGCTACACGACGTATAAAATTATAGATAGATTCCCGAATATTATCGCAAATTACAGATCGACATTTGAAGCTTTAGAAAGAATCCTCTTTCTCCGAAAATTGTAGAGTCCAGTCTTTTCCTATCACGGATTTTCCTCTTTACTTCCGTATACACGGTTCGCGAAACCCGTTCTCGTTTATCCTCAACACTTTTGTTCGGCTCCGAGGAGTATGTACGTCGGCCGCCCGGCGCGACGTACGATTTCGCGCGGATATTAATTGCGCTGCTAACAGCATCCGCCTGTTTACCCCTGCGCAGCCAAGCGGCCCGTGTAAAGGAGAATTATTGCCACAGGAAATTCAATCAGAGCGGCCGCATAAATCCCTCCTAGCGATCCAGTCCGCCGTTGATTTTCCACCGTGTAGGCAGGGAGGAATTCCCTCCTCGTCTTCCTGCGCCACCTTCTTCCTCTCGCCCTCTCTTCATCGCGATATCTGCGAAAAGGCCACTTACATCGCGTTGCGGGCCCTCTGTGTGCCCAACACGTGTAATTACGCGCAAAAACTGATAAGATCGATCCGTCGCTATCGTCCCGATCACCCTTCGATCTCCCGTGCTGTATCGACTCATCGAAGAGAGAGAGAGGGAGAGAGCGAGAGAGAGAGAGAGAAGTGAGAAAAAAAGGGGGAAGCCGCGCGACGACCATTCAACTTGGGTGAGAATGTGTTCCGTGAAAGGATTGTGACCGGTTCGTTAACGCAAGAGACGCTCTTTACGATATGAAATTTTGGCGGATGAAAGTAATCGGCGATCTACGATGAAGAAGATACGAGAACACAGGGGAAATGCGCAATAGGAATGATGGGGATTTTAAATTGGAAATTTTGATGTTCGATATTTACGATGGCTATTTAATTCCAAAATTGGACCAACGTTAAACTTACTTTCATTTGTGTCGCTAATAAAAGCTTATAGAGCGTACTTATTTCATATAATCGAGATCAAACGTTCATCCAAGCGAGACAGTTTATAATTGTTTAGACATTAAGAATAATATGTATATTATGATACATTATTGATTTTGTAAAATGTATTCTTTTCGTTTTTGAATTGTATTTTGTCTCTGAATTGTATTTCTATTTAAAATCAGAATTGTTTTTAGCTCGCAATAAAACTATCTTATGATATTATATTCTACTTTTTATCAATGAATAATATTATATCAATAACTTAATACTATATCAATAACATATTTTCTCCTAAAATTTTTTGTATATTATTGCTATTGTTTTTAACATTAAAATAATAAATCAATTTATATACTTAAAAATCGAAAATTAAAGTTGTTAAAAGATTACTTCTCCTTATATACAGAGTTGGATACACATTACTTGATAAAATTTTTATTTAAAAAATGAAAAGTCTCGAAATTATTATTTTGATTGAATAAAAATTTATTCAAATACAATGTTTTTTTATAAAAAAATTATGAATGATATAAAAGAATAGAATATATATATTTTTCATAAATAATAAATAATTTTTGGTTGAAAGAAAAAAATAATTTTTTTCAATATTTTCAACATAAAATTTTTTAAACTCTATTCGTTATTTTTAATTCGTTATTTGAAATATGTAAGCCCATTTTCTTACATGTTTCGTTTCGGAGTTATCTTCTCGAAAACTAGATTCACATCAATCCCGCGCGACTTCCCTATGGATTATACCTGCTCTTGGAGTCGCAGGAAGCGACTCGATACCTGCCTGTGAGACTTTGCCGGACTAGGTACACCGCATAAAAGTGAACGAGGAGGCTTATTGGGTCGGACGGCTCATCAGATAGCGTTTAGAGGTGAAATCCTTCCAAAGAGCGGCACCCGTGCCAACTTGGTAGACGCGACCGCGTGCGTGCGTGCGTGTGTATAAGAGATTTGTCTATTCATGCGCGAGCGCACGTAGGTAAAACGCCACGCGACCATAGGGGACCCAGAATCCCTGTCGACCTAAAAGCGACCATAGTTCGCACTGGTCGTAGATGTCCACCAGATAAGACAACAAGTTGAATTATATTCACCGGTACCACATGGGTTATACCTATTCGGATGAGTTTCAGGCCCGAGAGATAAAGTTAATAGCTTTATTAACTGTGGGAAAGCCGTGAGCACCGCGAGGACATGTCTCTCTCACTCCGCCTTTCCCTTCCGCCTCCGATCCTATCCAACCTCGTTTTCGAGTTCTCTTGTGAGATCATTCCGCCATACATATATAACTTAGCAAGAAAATCTTTTGCCGTGGACTGAATAATGATGATGAACTTCATTGAACTTCATTCTATTATGGATATTTGAGTGATAGCTTACACGATTGAAGAATTGTAAAAATACAAAATTTGAGAACTTTTAGTAGCTTAACAATTCCAGAAATTTGAAAATTAAATAATACATATAAAAAAAATATGAATTTTATGAAAAGAAAAAAAAAATGGTGAATTATTGAATCTTGAAATTTAAAATAGTTTTATAATGAATCAAACGTAAGCATAATATATATAAAATATATTCTAAGATGAGAGAAGAAGAGAGGAGAGAAAGAGAGAGAGAGAGAGAGAGAGAGAGAGAGAGAGAGAGAGAGAGAAAGATGTGGATATATTTAAAAGCAAAGAAAAAAGTGACGATAAAAGATCTCTATTGGCGTGATTCGCCGCGACAAAAGTACTACAAATTGTAGTAGCGAGTGGACGATGCTTTATCCTTCCTCTTTTGACCATTTCGTGTTCTTTGGACACGAGAATGATTATAACGGTAGCACTCTCTCTCGTTTCGGATCTCCTTAATCCCAACAAATTTGCGGGTTGAACCATGAAAATGCGCGCGCTCCGCTCAAATGTCATTATATCCTCTGGCGGCTCGTCCGGAACGAGAGAGATGTACTCGCGTGTGATCCCGGATAATCCCTCTTTGTTGGGAAATAGAAAACGGCTCGGCGTCAGCCGTCTCGCGCGAAAAGCCTCAATGACTGGCTTATTAATTAGACCCCCCGCAGGCAATTTTCGAATATAATTATTTGCCAGATGGCAGAAACCCGTTCGAATCTTTACTCGCGCGATGGCAGAGAAATTCCTACGCGTGTTCGTAAAAAAAAGAGAAGACCGATCATTGTATATTTTTTTTTGTTTGTTTAGATTAGCGATAGCGGCGTGATGTGTAAGCATAAATTGCATTAATAAAGATTGAAATCTTTCCCGTGGCTTCTCCTCTCTCGCATTTTCTCGTGCGTCGCGATGCATATATACTTATGTATACGTGCATATACAGTTCGTTGTTTGCCTATATCCGGTGGACGACAAGCTTTTCCTATCCTTGCATAAATTCCCTTTTCTTTTTCCCCCCGTATTTTCACTAATACCAACTAATACTTATCTGATGATATGACTGCGCACGTTTAAGTTGAAAGCGATAAAATGCGCGATAAAACGTGCGCACTCGCGCAAGCGTGCCTGTTTTCCCCGTCATGAAAAATTCACTTCTTTCACGAATTAATGGAATAGTTTGTTTGACTTCGAGTAGACGATCTTATCGACCCGGCCGACCATTTTTTTTCTGCTTGGGATCTCGCGTAGAGCGCGCGCGCGTTGCTCGCGATTCTGGATTTTAACGGCGTGGCAACGGGGCGCGATCGTTCGATCGAGACCGGGAGGAAGTGAAGAACCGTTAAAATGTAAACGGAAGAAAGATGAGAAAGAGAGAGAGAGAGAGAGAGAGAGAGAGAGAAAGAGAGAGAGAGAAAGAGAGAGAGAAGCGTAGCGGTTCACAATTTTTATCTTTTGACTTGCGAGACATGTATACAATGTGTAGCAGATTATTATACGTATAGCAGACCATATATGTATAGTTCGCTAAATGTCGAGTCTTTAAAATTTCGAATTAACAAACCGGACGTCCTAAAGATCCGGGATTTTCGAAGAATGATTCAAACTTGAGAAACGGGTGATCAAGATTTATTTACGATGATATATTTAAAAAATAAAAATTTGAAAATAATTATATACATTGAAAATTTTAACGCAGAGTAAAAGTACACATCTGATATTTTTCAAATTAGCTTAGACAATATCAATAATTAATAATTAAACTTTACATGATTGAATAAAAACTCGATGAATAATGCGCCAGATTTAAAATATCATATCGCGACGTTACGGCTAAATAAGATGGTGACTTATTTGCCAGAAATCAGCAAAATATTGACATTTAATGTTATGATTACTTGTTTACACCTAGACAATAGTAGTGGCTGAATAACAATATGCGCATCCCTTGAAATCGGCAGAACATTGTGATTACATTTCAGTTTAATTCTGTAGATAGTGTGCGAAAGGTAATTGTACAAATTTATCACAGCCATGGCTATGTACACAAATGCGGAACTTGCAGATGTGCATTTCATTTATGGCTTAGCCTAAATTGTTTCTTGTGTAATACAGGCAATAGAATTTTCAACACAAAAAAGCGTTTCCACACCTACGTTCATATAATATTTTTTTCATCCTTTAGATGTAAGGAATATTTCCTCAAATTTTGGCTTTCCACCTTCTTAGAGCATTCTCTATATGTTTTTTTTAATGATTTTATTTTAGGATTTAAATATTAAAACACTTAAATTAAAAATTAAAGACTGGATTCATGTATGTATGTAAACGCTTATTTCAGTGGCTCGATCTTATTATTAGAAAAAGGGTTACATAATAGTATGTAATGATAAATCAAATATATGAATCCGCCTTTATTTTTATCTCTTTGGTTTATATCTTTTCAAAAATTAAGTATATTGGAATATTAAAATCTAAATCATCCATATATATTTTTCTTTAATCTTTTCCATTGAAAGACTGGATTCATATTTTTGCTAAAAAAAAACCGATTTTAAAATCAATCACTCTAATGTCATCATAACATCTTTGATCCTATTTTTAGTTACGATCTCATGCGAAGCGTGAACATCATTGCAATTCATACAAGCAGGTGATACGGACCGAATTCGATCATGATCGATCGACGAATCAGATACAGGCATACATAAGCGCAAGCTATTATTTAGTTCTCAGGATGTAAGCAGTTCCCAGCCTGCGCCGATGTGCCAACCGCATTCATTAAAAATCCGGGATCTTGTTAAGGTTCCCGTGGCACCGATCCGGTAAACATATCAAGCAATCATTTGTTCCGAGTTTCGTATAATTATATTTGAATTAATCAGCTACACTAGCTCATCCCGTAGATGTCCCGGTACTGGAATCACACTGTTTTCACTTTCCAACGTTAAATATCTTGTTAATAAAATCGTGCGCATTTTTGGGTTTATAAAATTCTCCGCACATGAATATATGTAAATGGGAATGAGATTAGAGCGGCTTTTGAGAAGGGACAGACATTTATTTCCGGAGCAATTCGAGAGAGATTTTCGATTTTACACCGCGTCGTTTGTTGTCAAATATTCAATTAATCGTCTCATGAGATCTTTATATCATACTCATTACAAATTTGTTCTCTCCGTTTCGAAATGGTGACCGTTGATATCTGAAGAAGCGCGTACGCGCGTTGGCTGCTCGCATGCTATCCGATCGTTTAGTATTAATTGCGTATCGGTTTTGGCAGGTGGTTGCCACTCACACATCAGATAAGCATCTCCGCTCAGTGACCGGAACCCGATCTCGTCCATGCAAATGAATAATTACGAAGTCTACCGTGTGCGCGCCGCGACAAGCGTATCGTCCGTTGGGCACCGCCTAAATGCGCGATTAATGCGCGCAAAATTTACCCTCGTGTTTTGCTTAAACATATAGTCACCGCTCGGACTACGGCCGGTGTGCTCCTCGCGTGCGAAAAGATAGCGCAGAATTATCTGTAAAATAATAATTTCAAGCACATGGACGCGCGCATCCTTTCGTTAAAATTACATCAATCTAAAGCACAAATTTTTATTCCTATTTTGATGGATTTGAATGTTAGATTGAGACGAATTTCGGTTCTTTCTGCGTTTATTTATACATAAAAAAAAATTATAAAAAAATGACACGATTATCCATATAGATTTTCGTGACGATACATTAGACGCGCGCGCGTCTATATCGTTTCTCTTCGTCACGACGCGTAACTTCATGGCACGTCACGGCGCGGCAGGTGCCTCGCGATGCGCTACGTGGTACATGGTCCGAACCGGTCAACGAGCCGTCCACGTAGCCTCTTTAATGGAAGCCTTTATGGGGCACTTAATACGATCAATTTCTCTTTTAATACCTGCTATTCGTTCTATGGAGTCACCACGTGCACTGACCCTTTTTTCACATTCTCGCGAGAGAGCGAGTGTAGTAATTATGACAAAATTATTTGTACATTCTTTTCCTCCCTTTCTTTCTTCTCTTCCTTGTCTAAATTAACTTTTGAATTTCAAGATACACTGTAAGAAAATTTCATGAAAATATAACTATTATAACTATTATAACTATTATAATAGATAATATAGAGGGACTACATATTAAAGATGTATATTTACATACATTAATGAATTTATATACCTCGTAGATAAAATTATTATTTTATATGATAAGTAAGCAGTTTGTATAAGTAAACTTACATATTAAAAGTAAATTAAATAATAAGTTAAACTTTATATATATA
>JBCEZX010000036.1:4122224-4134150 GCA_039654345.1 Cataglyphis cursor
GTGTGTATGTATTTTAAATTATACAAAAACATCTGTTGTGTCCAAAAACAACGTGTCCAATTGAACGGTGCGCAAATGAAATGTGTCCAATCGAACGGTGCGCAACTTTATGTGTCTAATATCACAGTGCGCAATTGCAACGTGTCCAATTGTACTGTGCGCAAGTGAGCCTCTACCGAAGATGAAGCTGTGGAATGTATCTACAATCAACTTGAAACATGCATAACCAGGATACCGAGAAAAGAACTTCTAATCGTACTTGGTGACTTTAATGCAAAAATAGGAGACACCAGCATGGATACGAGTTTATGCAACATAGTTGAAAATTATGGTTTAGGCATTAGAAATGATAGAGGTGATCGCCTCAGTTCGCTACCGATAACGACCATTATGAATACAGTATTCAAACAACACCCCAATAGACTATACACTTGGACATCCTCAGATGGAGAACATCAAAATCAAATCGATTACATTATGATAAAAGAGAGATGGAGGAGCTCAAAATCCTATGCGTACACCGGGTGCTGATTGTCTTTCCGATCATGAGCTCTTAGTATGTAAATTTCAAGTGAAAGTTGCATAAACCTATAAACAAAAAGACAAATAAGCAAATGAAAATAATAGACAAAGATTCATTCACCGAGATACTACAGAAGGAAACACCGAGATGGTTGAATGAGATCCAAAATGGAAATCCAGACTACATATGGCAATCGGCCAAAAAGTTTATAAAAAACTCCATATCGAAATTTCAGCCCAACTACAGCAAAGCATCAACACTGGATGTTTGACGACACCTGGGAATTAGTGGAATAACGCCGCAAATTGAAAATGAGGGGTACTGGAGTGTGCAGGAACTTGATTCTCTTAACTCCAGAGTACAGGCTGTTTGTCGTAAAGATAAGAACTTAGCCTTACAAAATATCTGTGAGGAGTTGGAGTATAACGCTGAAAGGTTCGAAACCAAGGACCTACATATAAAGATTAAAACCATCACTCGACAATTCAAATCAAAGAATTGGGCCATAGAGAACTCTGCAGGTGACTCCGTTACAGAGATTAGAAAAATTGTGGAAGTCTGGCGAGAGTACTGCGTGTCTCTGTTTGCTAATACTTGCGATGCACCTGGCCGCATCTTAATCACTACAAATTCTGAACAAGAGCCCAGTATCTTAAGAGATGAAGTACAAGCTGCGATTAAATATAAATCTAAAACAAGACAAGGCAGCGGATAAAGTACCCATCGAAGCAATCAAGGATATAGGAGAAATTGGAGTGGATATTCTGCACATCATCTGCTCTCGAATGTGGGATACCGGTGAATGGCCTAAAAACTGGTCTCACTCCTTGTTCGTCCCACTACACAAGAAAGGTTCAACTAGAAGAAATGTAACAATTACAGATTGATTGCCCTCATATTCCAGCAAAGTATTACTGCACATCCTGAATACCAGGCAACAAGCTTAAACGAGAGATCGTACCCGAACAAGCTGGATTCGTAAAAGGGAAGAGGAACGCGGGAACAGATACACATGCTGAGGCCAATCATAGAGAAAACCAGAGAATTTAACAATCCCCCCAAACATATGCTTTGTTGGCTTTCGGAAAGTCTTTGACACTGTAAAATGGAACAAATTGTGGAAAGTTCTCACAGAAATGAGCGTATCATATCACCTGATATACTTCATAAGGAAATTATACGAAGAAGGTATGGCGGCGATCCGTGTGGATAGAATTGATTCCAGGGACTTTTCAGAACTCGGGCTGGGGTTCAACAGGGATGTATCCTCTCACTCTTACTATTTAATTTATACGGAATACATAATGCGGATTGTTTTAGATGAATGGGATAAGGGTATATCTGTGGGTGAATGGTTGATATCTAACTTACAATATGATACTGATGATTCCACTCTCTTCGCAACAACTAAAGAAGACATACAAAACTTCCTTCAACTTCTGGAAAAAATAAGCCTCAACTTTGGTCTCGCTATCAACAGAGACAAAACTAAAATGATGATCGTAGATCGGATGGCTGATAACAAAATTGATGTCAAAAATAAAGCCAATTGTACAAAATTATAGCTCCACAAAAATTAGCTCCACAATCACTAACAAGGAGGGATGCGAGAGAGAGAGATTAAAAGACATTGTTATGATCAGATTAGTAGTTGACAGACTCATAAAAATCTGGAAAGACCGAAAGATAATCAAAAACACAAAGGTCCGTGTAATGAAATGTCTCGTTTTTTCCATCTTCCTATACGGAGCTGAAACATGGACGATATGACAACAAAACCGCAGAAAAATAAATGCCTAGAAATGTAGTGCTAGCAAGTCTCTTGAAGATAAGATGGACCGAACGACGTATCTCCATATTAAAAGAGCTTAATATACTACATAGGCTCTCGTCGACCGTTCAGCTACGGGTCCTGAAGTTCTTTGGACACATTACACGTAATGAAGACTCCATAGAGCGTTTAATAGTACAAGGCCGAATGGAAGGCAAGCACTCGCGTGGTCGATCTCCGACTTAGATGGACTGATCTCATAGAATCTACAACAAAATGCTTAATCACAGAATGTTCCCGCAGTGCCGCAAATAGAGATAGATGGAAACAAATTGCAAGAACCGCGACTGAACCGATGTGTAGTTCAACCACGACCACTCTGTCAAGAGTGTACGACTAGAAAGAAGTATGTTATAAAGTAAGAGCGTGAGCAAAGGAAGACTCCGCTTACACCTCTACCGAAAAAATTCTAACCCAACCCAAACCCATTTCCAATAAAATTAAAATTAAAAATTAGGTCTGGGTTAAGTAAAATTTTTCGAAGTGAGAGTACACGAGAAGAGGCGAAATCCCTCCCCCGCCTACTTTTCCACTTAAATTATTGTTCCACTAGCTTATTTCAGTAAGAAAGGTAAATAAAAATAATTCACTTACAGCGAACAATGTAATACGAAAATATCTACTATCTCTATCATAGTCTATATACGGTATCAATTACATACTATTTATTATATCTTCTATGTTTTTATTTAATTTTTTAATAAACAATAGGTGTCGGCTGAAACTTCCACAATATTACTCAAAATGATAACATATTTCAAAATTATCGAAATCGGGAATGGCTCCTATCTCTGTATAATTACTATAATTTTAAGAAAGCCACATTTGAGTCTTCTTAGTTTTTTTTTTCAAATGAAACCTATTTTTAATTAGCTATAATTGTAGAGGATGAAAAGAATCCAACGACCTATAAAAAAACCTTGATTGTGAGATGTTAAAATAAAAAAATTCAGAAAAACGGAATAAATAAAATAGGTAGGTAATAAAAGTAATAATTTTTCAAACAAAAAAGTAATAATTTTTCAAAAAAAAATATTTTATTTGATAAGATGCTATCTTTTGGAATTATTCAGCATTGATAATACATTGCTTCATGTCTTCGAGAGTTATTGGTCCATCTCAATATATTATTTATTTTTTTTCACTTTTATTTCGCTATCATCCCAATGAAATGCCATTAACATTTTCTGTTCCCTTGTGTTTATCAACATTATATTTATCAATACCGAAGACATGAAGCTATTTATAAAGCATAAAACAACGTATTACCAATGTTTATCGAATGATTCCAAAAGATACGTTGCAAAGAGTTCGCGCATTTTTTACAGAATGTATTCAAAAGTATCATGAAATGAATGCATGAAACAACACTTTGAATATCTTATTAAATCAAATTAATGCATTTTTTTTTGTTTGAAAAATTATTACTTTTATTACTTACCTCCTCCTGTTTTTCTTAAATTTTTTTTATCTCAAAGTTTCCCCACGGTCAAAGTGTTATAGGTCAGTGGATTTATCTTTTCATCCTCTACAATAGCTGATTAAAAATAGGACTATGCATTTGAAAAATTTGAAATAACTATAAAAACTTTTTGACGCCGCCATCTAAAAAAATCAAAACTTGCATACTATAAAAAATGTAGTTCTTTCAAATTTAATTTTTGTCTGAAACATTTTTGTCTTAAATTTAAGGGTTCTGAAATATTTCAGTGGATTGATTAAAATGATCTACTCTACACACACACACATATATATTATTTTTATTCTAATGAATTTAATTTTTTTTAAATAATTTTTTTAAAAAATTTTAAACTCTAAATGAATGATGACATATAAACAATAAGTTTTTATATAAAATATGTAATAATTTAAATAATCGTTTTTTTGAAACATCGATTTCATCAACGATCGATTTCATAAATAATCGTATCAATTTCAAATCAGTGAAATTTCAATGAAATTTGGAGCAATGCATACGTAAGATGCGTTCGTACATGCACTGCGCGGTGCACGTGCAAAATATATTTTTAGTCGATGATTTGATTTCTCGCAATTTTCTTGCGGAGTATTACTATTCGTACGAGCCGTATCTCTCCAAACAACGCGATCAAACACGCGAATCACGTATCTAACGAGCATTTATTATCGAAGATCGATTCGTGAACGATGCATCGTATATCATGATTGACCTTATATGAAACAGCATTTATTGTCCTTGTATACTTCCTCATGCTAAGAATCAATGCTTAATAAATATCGTTTATATTAATAATAATAAATTATTTTGTTATAATTGGCGACGGTATACATACAGTTAACGTTTTAATAATGATTAATTGGCGATTTACAATAATTAATTTTATTGACGACTAACGTTGATATTTATGAAAGATGGAAACGATCAATCCAAACTAATTAATTCTCACGATTTAAAAGCAAATACATTTTATTAATATACGTTACGTTTATAATACGTTTTATTAATAAACAAACGATAAGATAAGCTAGGAGAAAAGAAAAATAAACATGAAATCAAAAAATTTTTACGGCTCTGCACATAAAAAATATAAATACAACTTGCATAACAGAACGTGCATGAGTTTCGCGATAGAATCGAGTTTTATGTATGTATACAATTATATGTGTTTACATTAATGGTTATACTTCGCAATGTTAGGAGATATTTCGCGTATCACGCAGACGTACAAAAAAAACAGACAAGCAACTCCTTAACAATAACACAAAGATGACATGGAAATAAATATGTGAATTTTATGATGTCAGGTACAAATTAGTGACTGTTACGTGACTGTCCGAGTAATTACCTTTGCATAATTAAAACAATCTATCGATCAACATATTCTATTAGTCTCTGTTTACGTAAAATATACATATAATTATTTAAATAGTTAAACATATAATCATTATTAATACATATCTCAACATACACAGAGTAACCCATCAAAATGAAGTAATTTGACTAGAGAGATTATTTGAAATTTTTTTAAAAGTCATTATTGATCTAATATTAACTAATATTATCGAGAATGATGCGTATTATTTCAAAGATCAGTTGGTAATCCAACAGGAGCTCCTGCGCATTACGCATTGCCTGTTCAATAGTGTTTGGATCAAAGGTTTCCGGGTCAATTTTTATTATTGTATGGAAGCTGGTGATGGTCATTTCCAACATTTACTACATTGATGTAAGTTGCTAGTTTAATAAATACTATTTCTTTAGAGCGTATTTATTCAACAATACTTAAAAGAGAATGAAATGTATGCTATCGCAAGTGCTGATCTATTGCCATGTTTTCTCGCTCGCAAACAAATTTCTCCTAACCGGAGTAACACATTCCTTCGCAAGAAACATTAACGATACGCTAAACGACGTAAAGTGAAAGACTGCAACTTATGCTGCAAATACATGCCTCGTGCAGGTTGCGCGCGCGCAATAACGTTCCAGGACAAGCGTTATTGAAATGTTAAGTCGCATCACCGTCGATGACGCGAAATTAACGATACTATATTCATCGGCAATTTATTTTGCGCAAATAGTTCCGATTCTCGTAATACGCGCAAGCGGGATTGCATTATAAAGCTTTATAATCAAAACAAAAACGGTTTTAAAATATATTTAATGTAAACAGTCTGCGCAATTTGGAATAATAAGATGCGAATAAACGTTATTTCATGCGTATGTTTTTGAAATATATACATATATACATTTTATATATACAAAAAAAAATAACTCATGATTATTCAATATATTTTTGTTCAATTATTTTACTGATGTCAGTTAAGAAATAAATAATTGTTGGATACTCATCTTTGTGATACGTGAAACATTTCTTAGCATTACAAAATTGTGGACAGTTGTTATTTATAACACTATGCCAACGAACCTCAAGGATTTTATTGTTTGACAAGATCGAAAGAGGAAGAAAGCTGAAGAACACAATTATAAAAATTCGCGTAGAATACCAATCGCCGGAAAAGAGTGATTATCACTCTTATTTAATATTCATAGCGCGAGCGAACACGGGCGCTCGTATAAAGAGATAGAACAACATATAACTCATACTCAAGGACGAGAAGGAGTATCGACATATGTTTTCGTCTACGTGAATTGATCGCCGAAAATTGGTTAGTATTCTTCACGTCGTTCTTATGTCTCTGTCTCGAAGTTATAAATTATAAAGTGAATCTATAAGCAAAACATTACACATACATGAGATCTTTGAGATATAAAAAAATATTATCTAATTATATATTTCGTTTTTATGTACAATTAAAAAGTAATTTTATGTGCGCGCGCGCAACTGGTCAGCGTTTCTAAAAACTTGAAAAGATAAAAAATTTAGATTTAATTTAGAATAAATATAGTTTATCAAATGTGTAATTTTCTAGTTTCTAGAATAGAATTAAACCAATATTGGATAATTATGCATATTAGGAGCGTTCTCACAAATTTTAACGGTTTTGGATAACTTTCAAAAGATTTTAGCCATCATTATCTATTAAAAAATTATTAACAAAATAAATTTAATGAATAGAACGTTATTCTGACAAAATATTTAGAAGCACACACACACCCGCGCACACAAGTTTTTCTAATGTTATTTTAACATCTTATTATTTTTAATTAGCGTTTTTTTTAACAATACTAATCTTTTTTCTGCTTAACCGTTTTTTAACAATTCAATATTCAAAAAAATAAATTTTTAATTCAAAGAAAAGATATATATTATATCTTTATATTTTATATTATAAATTTTTTTATAAAATAAAAAATAATGTTCACAAAAAAATAAATTATATTTTATTTTGATTAATATTTTAAAAATTATTTTAAATTATATACCTACTTATAGATTTTTTTAAGTTTGTTTCTAACATGTGCAATTGACATATCCTGGTTATATATTTAATTCGAGTTTTGATTATATAATTATATTTTGTTGCAAAATAATATTTTGTTGCAATCACGTCACGAATCAATTCATCGAAAATGCGTAAAAAAATTCGCGTAAAAATTCAATTCTTCCTTCAGTTATTTAACATTAAAGAGCATATTAAGGAGCAATAAATCTGTTTATGATACAATTTTATTTTTTTTTGTCTACTTTAATCGCTTCTGCATATATAATCACACAGTTATTAAAGAAAAGAAAAAACGTAATGAGATATACGCTACTGGCGCAAAAGATATTTTACCAATGGCAGGTCAAGGCCAAACAAAATCGACATATGGCTCTTACCGGGCATCACACACCTAACCCGCGTCACACACTGGTCCATCTTGCGAAATTGAATTGCTTGAGTTAAATTAATAAGCACTTATTAGTTTTAAGGGCAATTAGTCTTAACAAAGAAAGAAAGAGAAATATATATATACACGCATGCACACACACAAAACTCATGTTTTTTTCAAATAATTATTATGTAACCACGGAAGGACATGTCTAGTAGATTACGAGCATCGACACGAAGGTTTTCTGGATTAACTTTTTCGACTTTTTATTACAATAACAATTTTATTATTTATTTTTTACTACAATGAGAGTTTTATTATCTATTTATTTTTATTTTTATTCATATTCTTCGACATAGTCTGCAAATTTTATCGATTTCTGTTTTTTAACATCGAATTCCACATTGCCTCTATACATATCTTATTCTTTATATCCTGAAGATGATCCAAGGAAAGGATCAAAACGTTCATGCTTATTGTATTATTGATATCTAAATAAATAATATTGCACTATATATTTGTGCTGGCTCCTTTATAATTGCCATTTTTATTTCCATTTGTTAAATTATTATGTAACTCCGCGAGTTTGGAAAATATGCGTGTTCGCAAAACACATAAATAATATAAAAAAATATTTCATGTAATGGCTTTTACTTATTAGCCATAAAAATTATATGTATATCTATTATAAAATGTTAAGATTTACATTTTTAAAATAATATATTTTTTTCTCTCCGGTTTGTTATAATAACTCTTGACAATTTCTTGAAATTTGCTGAGCGCAGAGAATAAATAAAAGATACTATCGTTATCTCTCTTTCTCTGTGTAAATTATTATTTTCATATGAAAAGAAAAATGCATGAGAAATAAGTTGCAAGATAGTAGATCAAAGAAACGCAAAGAATGAAATGAGATAAAATAAGGTAAGATAAAAGGATGAAAACTGTGGCAAGAAAGGAGTGAACGAAAAATAAGGCAGCCGCGCGTGCTATTATTGACTCGAATTATTATTGATCTGTCTTTATGTCCATCTAATCTATTCCGTTTGTTCTACTCATGACAAGTGGAAAGCGTGAGATTTTATAATTTCGATCTCATCTTGTTCTAATTTTGCTTGCAAAACACAGAATTAAAAAGATACTTGCCTAGAAATTTTTGTGCGCCAATTTTACATATGAATATCTATCACAAATGCATGTGTGTGTAGCTTCTATTAAACTGTCAAATTCTGCGAGTACCTGCACAGAGAAAGAAGTTTCTTTGGATTTAATAAATTTTGTTGAAATTAAATAAGAAATATAATGCTTGAAATCATACTGATGTTTTTAAAATAACAAATATAATTATTTGATTTTCAAATATATTTATTAACTTTAAATAAAATACTTTTTGAATAAATTTCACTTTTTTTTAAACAGTTATATTATTCTTTTTTTAAACAGTTATATTATTCTTTCAATCAATTTTTTTTTATATAAAAGATTTATTATGTTGCTTTTAATAATTTAAATAAAGCTTACAATAAGCTAGATAAAGTTAAATTACATGTTACTGCATCTTTATAATCAAACTTTTGCAGCATTTTAGAGCCATAATAACATAAAAAAAAAACTTAACTTTACTTATTCGGTATTTCTATCCAAATAAATGAATATCGGACATTTATCTGTCTAATTTTCCAAAATTCAGTTCATTATTTGAATTTTCCTCTATGGAGGTTGTACCAGAAATGAAAAAAAACGAAAAATGAAACTGATAAAAATAATTGTTAAATGTTATTAATGTTGCATGTTGCAGGCCTTATTTATATATGCTTATGACAGAAACTTGAATACGAATATAACGCGCTGCATAGCGGTAAACGAATAAACTATACTATTCCAAATAATAATTATTTTTCCGTCAAACAATATGGTTTAATGCAACGAAACTATTAAATTTTTATTCAACAAAATAATGTTTCGCATAAAATTATGTTTTTGTAACAAAACAAATATAAGTCAAACAAATAGATATATTAAATCTAAAGAAATCTTTTTCTCTCCGTGTTACGTTAAACTTATTATGATTTTAAAGAGAATCAATTAAAACTCCAGAATTAATAAAAGAGATTCTCTATTTTCTAAGAAGAAATACATACATTGCGTGAATAAAATAATTATATAATCTAGTTTCCATTTATCTTTACAATAAGACTCACTTTAAGAAAAAATCAACGTAAGAAAGTGAGTGCGCATAACTATTGCTGACTCGGAAAAATTATTGATCTATCTATCTTTATCTCTTCCTCTTCTATCATTTTTTATCTACCCAACATCTAATGTGAGCATATGTTACATGTCATGTTTATTTCATTAATTTTCATTTTAAAGCAAATTGACTAAATCTTGAATTAAATATTCAGTATTTTTTTCCTATGAAAGAATATCGTATACATTGTCTCGCTCGAACGATAATTTTATACAAGATAAGGCAAATAAAACGATACAAGCTAATAACTTTAAAAATATTTGTCGAATCAAAAAGTTGTTCATGAGAAAGTTTCATATATTCGAGGGATCTTTGTAACTACGTAACCTAAAGGGGGTAACTTTATTTTAAATAGAACTAAGGGCCCGGGCACAAACTTTTGCATAAGCGCATAATCATAAGCATAAGGAAATTGATTGGTCAATTTCCTTATGCATATGCTTATGGACCAATCAATTTCCTTATGCTTATAGTTATGTAAAAGTCTGTGCTCGGGCCCTAAATTTTTAATGGAATCCCCTATAAAATGTTACATATTTGGATTCTATATTAAGGGAAAAAATAAATTTTATTCAAAACGTTTATTTAAAAAATGCTTCTATCAAAAGTTATAAGCATTTTAACTTTAAAGTAGAGTGCATTCAAATTAATGATAAAATCATAAATTGAAAGATTACGGTTTTTTTATTTCTTTTACTTTATTAAATGTTCGAACTGTTATCATTCTCGTCTAAACACTTATTAATTCTTCCTATAAAACTTGCATTAGCGTGACCCCGGAAATGTTTATACATATACAGGTTGTATCTGAAATGATGCACTAAACTTTATAGGAGCATATTTTAGAGATCAAAATAAGACTTTTTTTCCTATGAACATGGGTCCGCAAATAAACCCTTCAGCTAGAGGCCCCTAAAGTTTGGGAAAAAAATTAAAAATTGACTGTATTTCAGAAAAAAAATTGCAGAAGGTTGAAATTTGGTATAGTCCGATAAATTATGAAGTAAGCCACTAAAATAAAAAAATAAAAACATATATTACGTACTTACATTCGTACTTACACTTGAACTTGTTATTTATTGGATTGCCTTATTATTTGACCTTGGTTTTGACGTTACCTATTATCCTCTCTTGAGAGATAAATAAATTTTCATTGTGAGTGTTTGGTTAATTTCACACATTTTCGAATTTTAGCTCGGAGGAGGGTCATTTGCGGACCCATATTCATAAGAAAAAAAGTCTTATTTTGACTTCTAGAATACGCTCCTAAAGTTTAGTGCATCATTTCAGATACACCTTGCATAATGCACTTTAATTAATTTCAACTAAATAAATTAATTAACTCTAAAATTAAGTATTTAATTCAATTTTCCTAAAATATGAAGAATATACTTTTTTAATTAATGGAATAATAAGTCTATTACTGCGACATTTATTTATTAGACATTTAGACATTTAAAAAAATTAATAAATTAATAAATTAATAACAAAATTTTTAATAAATGAATTTTGTGTGTGTGTGTGTGTTTCTTTTTGAAGGCTATATTTTAATTAATGTGAAATTGATTTTGATTTTTGTATGATGTGATAAAAAAATCCATTTATTAAAAATTAATTTTTTTATAAATAGATGTCGCAGTAATAGATTTTTATTATTCCATCAATTTATATATATACATATATATATATATATATATATATATATATATATATATATAAATTCAATATTCAATTCAATAATCTAAAATATAAAGAAGAAATATACTTTCTTAATTGATGGAATAATATAAAAATCTACTACTGCGACATCTATTTGTAAAAAAATTAATTTTTGGTACAAGACTTTTCGACTCAGTTTGGTCCAATCTACCTTCACACTTCGGGTGTGTCAAAATTTTTAGGACACCCTGTGTATATATATATATATATATATACAGGGTGTCCGGCGTCATTCGCATCACCCGTCGTGTGCAGATAGAGCAGGCAAAACTGAGAAGAAAAGTTCTGTACCATTTTTTTCGATAACGCATAATAAAAGAGTTATTATTGAGTGAAGTCTGGCAATTC
>JBCEZX010000036.1:4135372-4148939 GCA_039654345.1 Cataglyphis cursor
TATATATAATGTGTGTGTGTGTGTGTGTATATATACATATATAAATTTATTTTAATTCTATTTATTTTTGTTGAGAAAAATTTGCCACGAGAGAAATTTTGTCATCGAGAAATAATATTGAATCCATATTAATTAAAATACAACCTTGATCCAGTTCCTTCCACGCGATTACCTTCGCGATATCTTATACACTCCTGAAAGATGAGTCAACGCAAATCCTTCGACAACAAACAAAACTCAACGAGACTTCTCATCGTCAAAATTCTCCTGCTCGTCAAGGACAACAAATCTCGCTTACTGTAAGGCGGCCGCTCGGTTTCCCAGATGAGTGTACCGCGATGTAGATACACGCGACATCGTTTCTTTTTCACGACGAAGGTATTGAGTAGCACCGATTTCGAAGCACGATGGTCGTCGGCGGATGCGCCGGGAATATCCTGCATCATATTGAGGAGGTCGCTTCATTGACAGGGAAGAAGAGATGATAATGCTAACAAAACGACGAGAAGGATAATTGTCGTTTCAATGAGACGATGCCATTACGACAATGTCATCACGATGACGATGCTAATTAATTCGTGATGACGTATCCGCGAAATTGTCGTCCGCGAATATGGGGGCGAAATGTATGGACTCTTTCCGTGACAGGCTCGCGCGGATCGATTACGCGCACACGCAATCGCCAGTCGCTACACGCTCCATCCGTCCCGTTCGGACACATGAGCGAGACTGACGATTGACGACCTGAGAACTGAGGACTGAGGACCACTACTGATGTCAGAATCGAGATTCGGAACGCGCAACGCGCCAAATCGTAATGGAGGGGATACACATACAACCAAGAACCGCGTACATGTCTCACATGAACGCGGTTTTCTACTGTGTGTTATCCCCTCTACTACGGTTTGGCATGTTGCACGTCCCGAATCTAGCATTAAGTACTGCTAACTGAGGACTGAAACTCCCCGCGGGACGCGAGACGAGAGACGACAAGGACGAAACGAAACAAGATATGCGCTCAGTACGTGTGCACGCGACTTATCGCTTGTGCACGTACAATATCATAATATTTCCTCGTTTCGTAATGGATTTTTGTTTTGTTTTTTAATTCTCCCGATCTGTATTCTCTTCTTGACATCGTGTGGAATTTTGAAAAGCGAGCAATTATTTTGTCCTTAGAAAATACTAAGAGATATAAATATTATGGTAGTTTTTTAAAATAATTTAGATTGATGAAAATATAAATTGTAGAGAATAATACTCTTTCTTTTCTCGATCCGTGAACTAATAAATAACAAAATATTCAAATATTTCTCTCGTCATAAAAAATCTATTTTCGTTGAAGGAAGCTAGACACGCAAGTCACAAAAATTTATTAATGGCTAGCCATTATCGAAGCGTTCCACCAGTGTTAGACACCCTTATGTGGGATTTTGTCCACGGGTTCCAGCGCTAATGATTTAGCTGTTTTTTTTTTGCTTTTCAATTTATAGAACTGCTAAATCCTATCTAACCAGTAATCCTATATAACCAGAGATTCTACAAATGGCATTGAGCCAGGTAAAAGGACGGTCATCACTGATCGAACGGTCAACATGTTTTTGGAAACTTCAAAAATTATTGGCGCCTACTTCAACTTTTGCGCTCCTACAAATATTACGCCATACGCTGGAGCATACATTTGTATCCCATTGCCCCCGATCATTAATTTAAGTTCCTCATCGGTGTCAGACATCTTTAATACTCATTGATAATTTTTAATCACAACTTAATATCATTATTTATTTTATCATTAAAAATTTATTAAACTTTACAATTGTTTTAAGGATAACAAAATACGCGCGCTAATATGTTTTATCAAACCATTAATATTTTATAATGTTACCGATAAGATGGAACATCATTATCTACCTATCATATTTACTGTAGGTATATACAGAGCACAGTGAATATTTTCACAGTTACACATTATTCCAGTAACGTACAAAGTCTGTTATTCTTTATAGCTGAACTGAATTGAATTAATTGTACTAATACAGAGTTTACCTTTTTCTCTTCACATTGAAAAGAAAAAGATAAACTCTGAACTAGTGTAGCCAGTTCAGTTCAATCCAGCTATAAAGAACAGACCCACAGTCGGTCTTTATAATCTCGATGTACATATATGTATATATATATATATATATATATGTGTGTGCGTGTGTATGTGTGTGCGTGTGTGCGTGTGTGTGTGTGTGTGTGTGTGTGTGTGTGTGTGTGTGTGCGCGTGTGTGTGTGCGCGCGTGCGTGTGTGTGCGTGTGTGTGCGCTTGCGTGTGCGTGCGTGCGTGCGTGCGTGTGCGTGTGTGTGTGTGTGTGTGTGTGTGCGTGTGCGCTTGCGTGTGCGTGCGTGCGTGTGTGCGTGCGTGCGTGCGTGTGCGCGTGCGTGTGTGTGTGTGTGTGTGTGTGTGTGTGTGTGGTGTGTGTGTGTGTGTGTGTGTGTGTGTGTGTGTGTGTGTGTGTGTGAGTGTGTATAGGATTTATATTAGTCGATCGCTCGCATGTATTAATAATAAACGTCTTTTCTCTCTCTCTCTCTCTTGTTCTTTCAGATAATAATTTTACGAATGTAGTCTAGAATTAAAAGATTTCTCTCGTAAACTCTCATCCATGTTTTAAAATTCCATCTGATAACATAGAGTTTTTGACGTTTATGATTCGACATATTCGAACCAATGCAAATATTTGATTCACAAACATGATACCTGTACCGATATATACACTCCGTTTAACAACATTTTACCCGAGAGAGTCTTTCATAATTGTAATTAAGCCATAAATTCAAACATAGAAATTATTCTAATCTTTGTCTCCATTAAGCCCGTATCAGACTATGCATTGAAAATTGAAGATTGAAGATTGAAGATGGAAGATTGAGGAATTTGACTAATCAAAACGAAAGAGATTAAAATTTCTTTGTTCTGATTGGTCAAAATTTAAATCTTCAATTGCGTCTTCTACGGGCTTTACGCGAGCTTTACGATATCTTTTTCGAATAACTCTTATATTAGATTTACGTATTTTTGATAACTTTAATTTTTGGAAATTTCATTAATTGGATCGCCTCGAGTGATTTATTTGCCAAAACAATAATAATCTTTTCTAGAAGATTCTCTCTACGTCTAAAAATATATGTAAAATGTAACTTTTAAAAATTAAAAAAAGCCCTTCGTATATATAATAGTTATACATATTACGTAAAAAAGAGATCAAAAACATTTTGTGAACATTATTTTACGCAAAAATATTGAAATGCAATCATGTAGGAACTTGTAAGGAGCGAACCGTTTCTATGATTTGCGCGGGAAACGTTGCGAACGGGAGGCGAAGTCCGCGATCAGTCGGGCTGCATTCCAGGACGATCGTCTGATTGTATTTAGCGTACCCTCTCTTTAAATATGTGGCAAGTATTAACAATTATCATATTATCTTTATAATTTTTTTATTATTATTTTGTGGATATATGTATAATATAAGTACCAAATTTGTTCACGTATTTGGAAATTGCAAAATTTGTTGAGATTACGCGAATGGTTAATATGACATTAATATGCATGCTTGGACAAATTTGATAATTGTATGTGTGTGCAATTATATTTAATATAACAACGTTTTTTTCTTTGATACAAATAGAATATAAAAAATATAGTTCTACAAAATATGAGTAAAATATAAAAAAATCTAAAGACAATTCTCCTTTCCTTAAAATAGTGCGTTTTTTTCATTTTCCTGAGAGAAGAAAAAGATGAATTTTGATTTTATATTTCACGCTGTAAATATAAAGAAAAGTATTGCAAAGATAAAGAAAATGTATTGGCGTTTGAAAACCACTGGCATATGTTGGCGCGATAATACCCGAATCAAATGACAAAGACAAACATAAGGAAATGGCCAATGAGCGGCGCAAATCTATAATGAAAAACTTTGATGCATCTCGATCAGTTTCGTGACATTTGTCGCATATATGTATATCTGTATGTAGATATACACATATCGATATGTGCATGCACATTTATTATTCATATGCGCACTCGATCGCACGAATCTCACACATTGATCCTGTTATGCGAAATAAAAGCTTTTCACGTGAGTTAGACGGAGGATCAATGCAAATTAAATATAAATAACCTCGCATCCGCGGACAGCGAAAAACGCTTGTCATTCATACGAATATATCGATTTGCGAGAAAAGTTAATGAAACGACTACAAATATTTATTTAGAAAATAGGACATTTACTTTTCTTTAAGTTAACGATAAGAATTAAATTGAATTTCAAACCTTTCCAAACCTGTTTCTCCGCTAATCGTATCACGACATTTATTGTTAGATTTATAGAGAGCGTATTGTAGTGAAAAAAATGTTTAGCCGAACGGAAACTCAATTGTATTAGATGCCCTATGACGTATATAGGATGTTTCAAAAAAATGAAATCAACCACTCGGAAAGATTGGGCCCAAAAACAAGAAGAAAAATTGGTATGAATATATTCCGGAATAAATTCGGAAATGTTTTGTTTTCGAATTATCGCCATTTTTATGTTAAAATTTCAAATTACTTTGCTTCCAAATTTTTATGTCAAAATTGAAAAAAGAGGTGATTTTGTATTTATTTATTTATTTTTTATTTTATTTGTATTTTTTTATTATAGTTTTTTTTTATCCTAGATAGTACTAAAGTAGCCCACAATTTTTAGTAAATTTTAATTATGTTATAAATTCATAAAAATAAAACTCATAAAAATTTGTTGAAAAAAATTCGAAAGCAAAGCAATTTAAAATTTCAACATAAAAATGGCAATAACTCGTAAACAAAGCATTTCTGGATCTATTTTCATACTAATTTTTTTCTTGTTTTTGAATCTCCATCGTCTTACGAGCGATTGACCTCCATTTTTTTAAACACTTTGTATATATGTTACGTACAATGAGAGAGAACAGCATATTTGATAGCTGGTGGCTGGCGCGCGACGCGGTACGCTCCTGCGAGGCGAGATGCAGACGAAAGCGAATGCGCATGCGCGAGTTTAAAACTGGCCAATCGAAGCGCGCGGCCGGCACCGTGGCGGTGGCATCATGGGGCCTCGCTCGCGCCCCCGCATCGCGTTGCCGGCGGTGGCGCGTCCATTTTGTCGACGCTCACGGTCCCGGTTAGTCGACGCCGGTGCGGAATAGTATAATTCCCATTTGCTGCGAGTTCGCGCGCGGGAGATCCCAGTGGCTGTCCTTCGACGGCCACGCATTACATCCGATCCGTGTTCCCGGGCGAGCGTGAGAACACCCGGAGCAATAAGGAACGTCGCGCGAAAAGGGAACGTATTCCCCTCATCTGGGATTATTGTCTGATATCGGACATCGGCAAGACTCATTGTGACGGAGCCGGCAAAGGCGTAAAAACGACTGGATTCTTTTCTCACTGATAATCTGCGCTCTTGTCTGTATCTGTAGTGAATCGTTCGGGCAAGATGGCGGATCTGCAGGGCACCCCGGGGGCACAGGACGCCCTGGCTGTGGCGCAGCTCGAGCTCGAGGGGAATCCAAATGTCTTGGCGCTGCGTAGGCCGTTCGATCCGGTGGCGCATGATCTCGATGCATCCTTCCGCTTGACGCGTTTCGCCGATCTGAAAGGATGAGGGTGTAAGGTCCCTCAGGAGATTCTCGGGAAGCTCCTTGAGGGACTGCAGGCTGATGACGCGTCCGCACAGGATCACGAGCATGCCCACTTCATGCACATGGCGATTCCGCGCATAGGTGAGTGAGCCTCCTGTTGCGGCGAGCCGACATCTTTCGCCCACCGTGTATACTTTTTTCTTTCACTCTTTCGATTTTGACGAAAAATTATTTGTGAATAGGATCGCTTCTTGAAATTTTAATATTGTTGAGAGAACGATAATCTAATTCTGTATGCTTTCATCATTATTCTCTTAATTATATTACGAAAAATTTGAAATTAAAATGCGTTGAACTTTTCTCTTTTTTTTTATTTTTTATTTTTTATTTTTACGGGGCCCAAGAGCATCGCAAGATGCAGTCCTGCTGTAAAATGGCGGGCTTATCCTCCCGCCTAATTTTTTTGCAGGCTACCAGAAATATGTTCTCAATCTTGATAAGTTTACTGTGCTTTTGCAAAGCAGATCTTTTTCAAACAATATATAGCAATATATTGCAATATTATTTATTTTTTAAATGCAAAATTTTTAGGAATTGGTTTTAACAAGCATTTTTTTTTAAATATTTTGTAACAAATTTTCTTTAAATATTTACACACATATTGCTTTTCTTATTTTAGCCTTTTTTATCATACTTATAATAAATATCATACTTATAATAAATACGTATAATAAATATTTATATATTATTTATTTTAATTATGTTACAATTTTATAGTACAAATTTTAAAAAAATGATAAAATATATCACATAATAATAATTAGATTATACTTTTTTCAAATTTATAAGACAATTATAAGTATAATTTTTTACTTGAAAAAATATTTGTTATATATTTTTTAAATTGTTTTATATTGACAATAATTAACAAACATTTTACATTGACAATATTTTAGCAAAGCTTATATTATTATTTTAGGCATTGGCATGGATTCCTCTGTTACGCCGGTACGACATGGTGGGCTCAGTCTGGTACAGACCACAGATTTTTTTTATCCACTGGTTGATGACCCTTACATGATGGGTAAGAAAGAAGACAACGAGTCAAAGAGAGCATATAAAGTTAAAACAACAAATTCTGTATTGAGTGTGCTGTTTTTTTTTCATCGCCATGAGATACTTTTCAGGTAAAATTGCGTGCGCGAATGTCCTCAGTGATTTATTCGCGATGGGTGTCACGGATTGTGACAACATGCTGATGCTGCTAGGAGTTAGCACAAAAATGACGGAGAAAGAGCGCGATGTTGTCGTGCCACTGATTATGAGAGGATTCAAGGATTCCGCTCTAGAGGCAGGTACTACGGTGACTGGTGGTCAAACGGTTGTAAATCCTTGGTGTACTATAGGTGGAGTTGCTACTACTGTTTGTCAACCAAACGAGTACATCGTGTATGTAATTTAAGTAATTATGATTGTTGTTAACGGCATTATTAGATTTGATTTTAAATAAATTTATTTACATTTATTCCTGGGTTTAGACCAGATAATGCTGTTGTGGGAGATGTCTTAGTCCTAACAAAACCTCTTGGCACGCAAGTCGCCGTCAATGCGCACCAATGGCTTGATCAACCTGACCGTTGGAATAGAATCAAGCTTGTGGTCAGTGAGGAGGATGTGAGAAAAGGTTATCAACGTGCAATGGATAGTATGGCCAGATTGAATAAGACAGGTATATATGTTATGTTTTATGATGTACATTGATGTGAAAGTTATATTTAACATACAAAATATCTCAAACTCTTAATTTTAATAACAAAGTTTTCAATCAATGAAATCACTTTTTTCTTGAAAAATATTAAGGAAAGGTGTCGTTTTACAATTTTAAACATGTTATAAATTTTGAATTAAAGGTATTCAAATTTACTTTTGTATGAAATTAATTGAATATATATGTTTTATTGTTTTGATTGTTTATGAAATTTAATTTACAAAAAGCGATTTTTTTTCCCGATATTTTGAAAAGAGATTCGACTTTTGATTCCAATCACCTCACGTCAGATATTTACTTCTTTACTTGCTCCACTTATAAGCCTACAAATTATATAGATTATCTTTCCTGCTCGGATACAGTAGAGTATCTTATACTCATGAGGTATTCTAAAGAACGGCAGGTACAGAAACGGAGGTTCTTTCATGACTATTTATTGTTAAATTGATATTTAATTTATATGTTCCTCCTACAATTGTAAGATACTATATTGATTTATTATGTGTTTCATCAATTGAAACTTACATGAAAAGTGTCTTTTTTTCGACATTTTTGTTAAGGAAAGACGAGATTTGCTTGATTATCAAAGAATGCTACAATAAAATTAACTAATCACATTTCTCATTATATTAATTAAAATTAATTATGAATATTTTATCGATTTTTTTTAGCTGCAAGATTGATGCATAAGTATAATGCACATGGAGCCACAGACGTCACTGGCTTTGGCCTTTTAGGACATGCTCAGAATCTAGCCAAACATCAAAAGAATGAAGTCTCCTTTGTTATTCACAATCTACCTGTTATCTCTAAAATGGCAGCAGTGGCGAAGGCATGTGGCAATATGTTTCAGCTGTTGCAGGGCCATTCAGCCGAGACGAGCGGTGGTTTGCTTATCTGCCTTCCTCGAGAACAGGTTAATATAATAAAATGCTTGCATAGACCCCTAGTAGTTTATTGTTAGTCAGATGTAGAAGTCTAGTAGCTTAGTAAGATAACATTTACATTCGTGTTCAATTTTTTTTTTTTTATGGCTACAAATTATAGACTAACTTTTTTTCTAATATAATAAGAGAATCTCTGCAGATGGTAATATCTAAAGAAATTCATTGTTCTATGATTTATCATTAACTAATGTAGATGTTTTTTTCTCTTTTAATTATGCACTTCTATTGTATAGTAATTTAGATGAATTATATTCAACTTTAAGAAAATTTTTTTATCCACACAAATCTAATTGTCAAACGACGGATAATTTTAAGATACGTTGAATATTGACGATTTGATATGAACAATGTAATTTTACAGGCTGCAGCATATTGTAAAGACATCGAGAAGCAGGAGGGATATCAGGCGTGGATTATTGGCATCGTGGAAAAGGGACTGCGTACGGCTAGAATAATTGATAAACCGCGAGTAATCGAAGTTCCGGCTAAGGAAAAAGACGGCGAGCTTTGGTAAACTAATAATAATAATAATAATAAGAAGAAGAAAAAGAAGAAGAAGAAGATATACTAATAGAAATAAAAAAGGCTCAGAGAGATATTGTGCATATGCTTCTTCAATTACACATATGTTTACATATTTGGAAAATAGCACGCAACTCAACGAGCGCTTTTATGTATGTACACTATGTACGAAAAGAGTTATTTTTGTATCTGCATTTCGTGTATATTCTTTATTGATCAATCATATTTAACAAGTATTAACGTCTCGATTATTAAGTCACAAAAAATGAAAATTGTTTCACAATTAATTCATTGTATGGTTTATATGGAATAATTGTTTGTGATTTAATAGTAGATTTATTAATGATTAATATTTTTTTTCTTTTTTTTTTTAAAGCACATTCATATTATATAGAAAAATATACTATTTCCTGTTTCTTTTGTTTTTTTGCCACATGTTAACTATGTATTTAAAATTAATTGCAAGTTTGAAAATATTTTGTTCAAAATATGCAAAACTGAAAATATTTTTAATATTTGTAAGATTAAATTAAAAATAGCATGTTGAGTAATTTAGATTAACAAGCTTCAAAAACTACACCGAAATAAATATTAAGACGGCAATGAATATATTGAAGTTGAGTGCTCGGTGTTATCAAGTTTGAGAAAGATATCGAAATGATCGCTGACAATTACAAAGATGTATGAAATTTATATTTTATAAATTGTAGAAGCTAAACATATAAAGTCGATAAGTACACATTTACATAGCAAACTATAAACAATTGTAAATCAATGACAAACGCGATGATTACATAAAAAATATTGTTGCATAGGTAGCATATTCACAGTGACAGACTTACAATGTCCAAATTTCAGATTTAATAACTAAATAGAATATCAACACAAACACAGTCCAAAAAAAAATAAAGGCCTTCTAATTATCTCTCATATGCATACGCTTTGAATGATTCTCAAAAGAGAAATATTAAGCACAGGTCCTAATGTAATGTTGTATTACTTTTTCATATAAATAAAGTACTACTTTGTCAATAAAATTAGTCCAATAATTTTGCTATATCCCGCGAAGAAAAAAATTTTTAATATTAACAAATTGTGAAAAATTTTAATCAATAAAACTTGTGAATTGATTATTATTATTATACATTATTAATTTATTGTTATATACTGATGTTTATTTACATAATTTAATCAGTTTTTCTACATTTTGAAATCTAGCGCATTATAGAACTAATATACCTAGAAATGTCCTTTCGAAAAGTTTTTCTTTATTCTTAGGGAATACTACTTGATAGAGAGGAAGAGAGAGGGATATTTTCTATCTTTTATCTCATGAAGAACCCAGATAGCAAAATGTTAGCAGCATGCGCACAAATTGGCAGCAAATTTTATCAGAATTCCATGCCAAAACCATAGCCATTTGTGTCCGTATTAAGCTCAGGTGTTGTCGATAGAGCCTGCTGACAGGCAATGTGAGCAGATTGGCAGCAGAAACCGCGCAGAATCTGCGCGCAATTTGATGGCAGATTGACAGCAGAAATTGAGCAGACTCTGCAGCTTCTAGACATGCATATAAAATAGTACCTTTAAATGGATTTATATATTTTAAGAGTCTTAATCTCAAAGTAGCAAATGACGATAAATTTTAGTCACAAAATGATCAATTAGACGTCCTAAATTAGACCTCTCATGAGACCTAAAAATGATGTCAATAGTCGATATATCACATTCACAGGACGTCATTTTCTGATTTTTGAAATAATAATATAAATATATAATATTAATATAACAAATATAGGAAAATTTAAATAATTTAATTTATACAATTAAAGATTTTATTTATATAGAATTTTTATTTTTTATCTTAGATTTCCATTTTATATCATAGATAACAACTAAATAATTTTGGACAATTTCTGTCCGAATAAGTAAAATCGGATATTTATTATCCGATTTTCTAAAAATCAATTCAATATCTGAATTTCTTGTATCTGGGAATCGTATAAAAAATCGAACTGATAGAAATAATTATATATGTTACTAGATACATTTTGCAGACTTCACATACGCTCATGACAAGAATTTATATAAATACAAATATAGAAAATGAATACTGTACTGCATAACGGTTAGCAAATAAACTACTATTTCAATAAATCGTTAAAAGCTACAGATTCTGCTCGATTTCTGCTGCCAACTTGCTGTCAGATTGCAGATCTTGCTCGGTTTCTGTCGCCAATGTGACATCAAATTGCATTGCGCAAATCCTGCTCAATTTCTGCTGCCAATCTGCTATGATAATTCTATACAAATTCTGCTCAGTTTCTGCTACTGATCTGCTGTCAAATTATGTCAGCAGATTTTGTAATATTTCTGCTGATATTCTACTATCATTATCCGATATAACAGATTTTGTATACAGTTTGCAGTCTGCATCTTTCTGCTGACAAAAATTTGTAGCAGACGTTTGGCAAAATCTGTTCAAATAGATTTGGCTATCTGGGAATGTCATTGGGTAAAGAACAGGAGGAAATGGATATAGTCGGTAATGGGAATAGACTTATCGCGAACGGTAATACGTCATCGCAGCCATCTTGAGCTTTTTCAGGGCTGTGTACAGCCACTTGTTGCCTTACTTATTCCTAGTCTGCACTTATTTTGCGCACAATCATCGATTCTAAATAAGTGAAAAGAAGAGCCAACATTATTAGGCTAAAAAAATATTATTAAGTGTTAATTGTGAGATCTTCAGAACATCATGGCATTGCCAAGTTCAGGTACTTCCAATATCTCCGTCATGCTGCATTTTTCGTCCCTAAGCGGCTATCTTTTATGTTAGTTTATGTAGTCACTTCCGTCCACTCGTTTTAATACCAGTTGCTTCCTGCTGTTCTTCTTTATTCAATGTTAACGCACTGTTGTATCCTATAGTTGCCGTACATTCGGTGACAGGAATGCCTTGATTGTGATCCGATTCTCGAGTGCATCCGATCTTATAGTATACGTGACATATATTATAATATGAGGTGCACCTGGGTGAGGAGTCGGAATATAGGATCTGTTCTTTATAGCTGAATTGTAGCACCAGTTTAGAGCTTACTTTTCTCCTTCCAATGTGGAGAGAAAAAGATAAACTCTGAACTAGTGCAGCCAGTTCAGCTATAAAAAAACAGATCTCAGCCAAGGCATTCCTGTTACCGAGCGTACGGCACAATCCTGGGATACAGTAGTGTTACCTACTGGGAATTTTTATGGACATGCCTACGTAGTTCAATGTCCATGTTTTATAGTCACAGAGGCGTCTTAAATACAAGTTTTGTCTAAATCTCGGAGCATAGTCACTCTTAAAACTTCTCTTTGTTATTACTAAAGCAAGATAAGTCGCATTACGTGCTGTATTAGTCATTCAACCATGACATTGAGCTATCATATTAAATAGTTTTCTTGATATACGTATCTTTTTATAATAGGAATATATTATTTCTTTGTTTGCGATAACAAAGTGTAAAGTTTGATCATCAATCTTGAAATTGCAGTTTATAATAAAATGTTGCGTGAGTATATATAAAAAAATTGAACTAAATAAGAAATATTTTCTATGAAAATTTTATAATTGTTTGTGCACATAATCAGTTTCATAGAAAACTTATTATTTTATGACACTGATACTATCATCCGCGTTTAATTTTTTAAATTTATGTTTTATAATTGTTTTTCAAAAACATTAACATATTCTCACAATATAAACTTATAAGATGAAAAAGATGTTTCATATATTTGTATAAAACATTAAAATTAGACCATTTTAAATATTTTCTGTAAATTAATAGAATATATTATATTGAAATAATATATGCACAGATTTTTAGAATTATTTTAATATTTCACAAAATATTTTAAAAATAGATTGTTATAATTACATTATGGATGTTTATATACAAATATATATTTCTATAAAAAACTTTCTGAAAAAGTACAAAAAAACATGCAAAGCATGAAAATATCTAAATTTTATATAAAAAGAGAATAGAAAAGTTTTAAAAAATTAATAAGTGTATATATATATATATATATATATATATATATATATATATTTTACATTAAAATATGTCAGATTAAGATAGAAAAAACTCGAAAAATACTTAAATATTTGATGAAAAAATCCTTTATAGTGTTTTGAAAAAATCTCAAGAAATATATGCAATATGTAATAAAACATAGGAGATTTTATTTAACAAAACGACGATCTTTATAATTTGAAAATGTTACAAACAAAAAAACTTTACATTCGTTTTTATTGCGAACTAAAAACTGTGCTAATCTCTCTTATTAAACTTTTTTGTAATTTTAATCAGTTGTAAGATATTTGCTCGGACATTTATAGATGGACATTCTATGTATATACATATATATATATATATATATATATATATATAAAATTTCTATAATAAAAAAAGCTATCATTTTTATCATTTTCTGTAAAAATCACAGTATATGTTTTTTACTTAAATGTAAAAACCTGTGTCTTTTATATATAGACTTAAGATACATTTAATAATTTTGAATATATGACGAAAATATTTCAAAGTTTTTTCGAATATTATTTAAAATTGAAAAATTCTTGATGCATTGTATTATTTTTAAATTTGCTTTTAAATGATTGATTCCTTAATGATATATGTGT
>JBCEZX010000036.1:4179742-4200844 GCA_039654345.1 Cataglyphis cursor
AGAACTATGAAAAGTGCTATTAGAACTCTTAATATTTTTTTGAAATTCGTAAAACGTCGTGCCAACTTCACAGACACAATTATATATTTTTTTAATTTTGAAGCTTGAAAAATTTTAATTAAGTTTCATAAACTACAACATTTTATCTATAATACGTTTCTTTAAAAATTTGTTTTTAATTTGAATTACATGACTTTAAAACTAAACTTGTATTTTTTTTAGAAATGATGATACTCGGCGAAAAATCATTGCAAACAAAAAATTAGAAAAGTTTTTGAGTCTAACTTTTGACGTGCTATAGATAGTTTTTAAAGTTTTTTATTTCTAAAAAATATAGATTTAGTTTAAAAATCGTGTAATTTGGCTAAAAAAAAATAATAGGAAAATTTAAAAAAGCGTTTTGTAGGCAAAATATAGTTTATGGAACTTGACTGAAATTTTTCGAGAAAAATTTTTTTATCAGGCTTCAAAATATAAAAAATATATAATTTTAAAGAACAAAACAATATATTCTTATTTAAACCATAGAATAAGAAAAAAAATTTTTTAGAACTTTTTTTAGGACTAATAGCGTTAAAAAGTTAAAATTAGACTTCAAAATATTTTTTTCATTTTTTGTCTACGATGATTTTTTGCCAAGTTTCAGTGGTTTAAAAGTCCAATTTTTAGTATATGATAAGTGTTTCTTATTTTTTTAGTAGCATATTACAATATTATAGTTTTATTATTATTATTATATTTCTAGTAGAAAAAAAATATATATATGTATATACATATTATATAATTACTGAATAAAAGTATTTGATATATATTTAATATAAAATAAATAATATTTTTGAGAGAGAGGTAGTACGGGAGAGAAAGTGTACAGCGATGAAACTTTCTTCGGAAAATTAGTGTCTTCCGGTTGATCTATCTTTTCGCGGACTTTCTAATAATTAAATTTTATTCGTAATCATTTAAGTTTCTCAAAAATCGCATTTATTTTCGATATTGTAAATAATGTATAATATATTTTTAATTTTATTATATTATAATTTTTATATATAACATGTTATAATAAATATAAATAATTATATAAAATTATGTGTGCACATACACAATATTGTATATTTATATGTATACATATATATATGTATTACATTATTCTATAAAAAATTTATTTTTTATAATACAGTTTAAATACTCATACATTCACCTTTTCAATATTAATTAAATTTTTCCAACGATAGATTGAAACATTAATAAATAGATACTTTCTTAGTATAAATAATATAATATATAATTATTAAAAAATAGCATTTTATATATTTTTTTATTAATTAAAAGTATTTTACAAAAATGACATTTATAGGATGACCTGGATTCCAGATGTTTAAAGAGCCATTATAGTTTTCTCGAAATTAACAAAAATGAAAAAATGAAAAAGTTAAATGGCGCAACATCTATCTTTGTACAATCTCACTTTTTATGAAAACTATGCGTGTTAATTACATTTTTTAAATAAAATTATTATCTGTTGATTTTGTTAAATCAATTTTTAAAACAATATAATAGAAGTATAAGGATAATATATTTTAAGAAATGAAGAATTTGCAAGATATACATATATCAATTTTTCATTTTTTATTTAAAAATATGCTTGAATGTTCCATGACAAATAAACATTTTTTACATTATTTTATTACAGTTTTTTAAATAACTAATATAATGCGATGTGTTATGATATTATATTAATATCAAAAAGTATGATATTGACAAATTGAAAAAAATTGAAAAAAATATATTGACTTATGTGTGCGTGTGAGACATTGCCTTATCTTTTAATTATCAAAATTATAACTATAGTCTTCAAAAATTTTAATTATTGTTCATTATTTATTAAAGTTATGAAGAAATAAAGGTTTTCATACTAATTGGAGTTTGAACATAGATTGATGACAAATTTAGTATCGGATACAATTTATATAAATATTATTATTTATTATCCATTCAGATAGTAAAATGTTGTCATAATAATGATAAATTTTGATCATAAAATGACAATTAAATGTTCTAAATAAAATCTTATGAGATTCGAAATTGATGTCGAATGTTAGGTAAGGTTAATGTTATACCTACACGGGCTGTCATTTTTTTGATAGAAATAAGATCATAGTATTAAAATATACATAATAACACATGTTAAGTATGTTCTGGATGTACAATAGTAGCAAAAAATTGTCAAAATTAAAAAGAAAACATGTTTCTTACTCTTTATACTGTTTGAAAATTAAAAAAATAAATTCGGGTTATGAAAAAAATTAAAGTATCATAAAATAATATGAATTTTGACGTCATCGTAAAAGAAAATAGTTGTAATTAATATTTTTCCTAATTTATGGCAAAAAGTTTTGATTGTAAATATCCTCTGAAATCAACTGCAAAAAACAATGAAAAGTAATTTGCAGAAAGAGAAAGAGACAGATAATATTTTTCTACAATTTTTAGTAAATAACTTTTAAACGAATTAGTGGATCTAAATCAAGTTTTGCACAAATATTTATTAGAATTTCCTTAATATATGTGAAAATTTTTATTTCATTGGTAATATTTTTTTCTTTGTCAAATTTGTCAATAAATGTTACAATAGACAATTTTCCATAAGAATCAATAACTTTAAATTTAAATAACTTCCAAACCGTTAAGAAAATTGTGCTTAATTTTTGCACAAATATTCAGAAAAAATAGTAGAACAATCTATGAAATTTTAATGCTTTTGTTAGTATTTCGATATATATCACATATATTCTTAATGTAATAAGATAAAACAAAATTGAAAATTTTATAGGTAATATTAATTAGATTTTATTTTATAACTTAATCTTTATCTTTTATTTTATATCTTAGACAATAAATGAGTTCCGAAAAGGGCCTAGCTCCGATTTTGATGAAACTTTGTGAAAAGTTTCCTTTCTGGCTGTCAGTCGGCGTATATGCCGCATATACTTTTTAATGCGTAAATATAAAGTGAAAAGTTATAAATTCATGTGGAACCTTACTTCGCATTAAAAAGTATATGTGTGAAGGCAGTACGATCCGCTTCCCGTAGGGGAGCTCCACTATCAAAAAATTAGACACATAGGTTTGCGTTGAACCTCGCTTTGCGTGGAAAATTGTAAACCTATGTGGAACCTCATTTCGCATTAAAAAGTATATGTGTAGAGGAAGTATGTTTCGCCCCTTCTACGGAGGAGCTCCACTATCAAAAAATTAGGTTTGCGTTGAACCTCGCTTTGCTTGGAAAGTGGAAAAGCCCAAGAAATTTTATCTCTGGAAATGTAAACAAACATTTTTTCTACGTCTGATCTACGGAAATACAACGTAAACAAACTTTTCCTTATTTTATAACAAAATACATTAAAACTGTGAAACTTTAACATTAAATATCTCAAAAACTGTAAGAGACCCACGATTAAGTTATAAAGAAAAGTTACTCAGGGTCATGTCCTCGACAACATATGTAAAGGTCAAAGTCATCGGTGAGATGTAACCTTTTATGCATATTTACCTCCATTTCATATTGTCCTGTACTTTGGTTGCAAAACGAGATTTATAATTAAATGATTTTACATGGATTTACAATTCTCTGCGCGAAGCGAGGTCCATCCCATATTGTCCTGTGCTTCGGAAATGAAACAAAGTTTATAATTATACGATTTCACATGGGTTTGCAACTTTTTGTACAAATCAAGATTTAGCTCATGTTATCTCGGTGCTTTTGATGCAAAATGAGGTATATAATTATGTTTTTATGTCGGTTACTTTCTGTGTAAAGTGAGATCCGTCCCATATTGTTCTGTATTTCAGACGCCGTATACGATTTATATTCTGCTCACGTATCAAAGTATAATTTGTTTACATTTTTTTTAGCTGTTATTTATGAAGTGCCATATGTAACAATATATATAATTATTATATTTTTTAGCATTTTTTTCTTAAAAAATGAGTTTTTTATAGAACTTGCCAAAATTACTTTTAGAAGCTTCCATTTTAAAATAAAAACAGCTTATCACAAAGTTTTATCAAAATCGGAGTTAGGCTCTTTTCGAAACTTCAGTCATCAGTTCAATCTTTTTTGTTAAATATCTCAAAAATTATACGAGATCGTCAAATAAAATAAAGTGAATGTTAATCAGCAATCAACCTTTATAACATATGTGAAGATTATTTGCAATGTATTTGCTAAAATAAATAATTATCACAATTATTATACTTTTTGCCATTTTCTCTTAAAAAATAATTTTCTTGTAGGAGTTGTCAAAAATTTTTTTAAGGGCTTTCATTTCAACTTAAAAAGAAGCTTTTCACGAGGTTTCATCGAAATCGGAGCTAGACTTTTTTGAAAACTTTATTTCAATAAATAAATGTTTTTTATTCACACACACATTCAGACATTTATCTCTTCGATTTTTTTCAATTCAATATCTGAAACTTTTATATTGAAATTGTGTATAAAAAATCAAACTGTAAAAAAAATTACAATATATATAAGAAAAATACTTCACTTTTAATCTTATTAGTGGCATTTTGCAAACTTCATATTCGCTCATAACAAAAACTTGAATCGACTTGAATATTAATATAAATAACGCATTCAAAAGAACTTTATTTGGCCAATCTTAGGACGACTTCAAAATGATAAGTAAATAAGTAAGTAAGTTGGTGAAAAGAAATGACATCTTTTAAACGCCTATTATTAGCCACCGATATTATAGACTATAAATGATGTTTTGATGATGGTGTTTTGACGTCACTCTGCTGCTTTGGTATTATACGCACACGCTTACAATTAGCCAAACACATAAATCTTTATACAGAATGTTAAAAAAATGAATTTTAGCTCGAAAAACCTCATTAATTTGTATTTAGTTTGGTTTGGAAAGTTGCAAATTGTATAATCTCTTTTCTGTTTATATACTCTTCAATTTATTAATGTTTTGAACATTCTATATAAAGATTTATATATGTTATATTAAAATAAATAATTATTGTTATTTTAATATTTCTGTAATTTTATTGATTTTTGGACTGTATACAGGGTGTTTCACTTAACTCTTACATTTCAAATAACTTCGTTACTTTTACATATACAAAAAAAATGGTAAAGAGGTTGAATCAAAGGGGAAAACACGATGATGAAATTAAAAAGTTGTATTAAGGTCATTTTGAATGTTATTTTAAGGTCATTGATTTTTTTTTAAATGGAATCATATGATTTTAAATAGATGTTTTAACTGATTTCAAAAGGAATTCAACCATGTATAATAACATGACCTCTTCAGGTAACCTTGTGTTCCAAATTCACGCTATAATGACATGGGATCTTCAATATTAGATAATTTCTGAAATGTTCATCATCGATATTTCCTCGGATACTAACATTGGTCTAAAAGATTTGACTGCCTCTTGTCATTATTTTTGTTTACAAACACATAAATTCCACGTCTACAATCGTATACTTTCGATACCATTGCGATATCCTTGTGATATTGCTTGTCAACATTTAGCTGCTTGCTGTAGATATTATAGTTTGTTTAGCTGCTTGTAAACAGAAATAATATCTATAGTAAACAGCTACAATGACCTATTGAATTTATCGTCGACAAACAATATTACAAGAATATCGCAAGGATATCGAAAGTATAAGATTGTGGACGTGGATTGTGGAATTTATGTGTAAACAGAAATAATGACAAAAAGCAGTCAAATCTTTTAAGTCAAGTGTTAGCATCCGAAGACATATCGATGATGAACATTTCGGAAACTATCATCTATTATTGAAAATCCTATGTTATTATAACGTGAATTTGGAGCAGAAGGTTACCTGAAGGTCATGTTATTATACATGTTTGAATTTCTTTTGAAATCAGTTAAAACATTATCTATTTAAAAGTATATGATTCCATAAAAAAAATTAATTATCTTGAAATAATTCAAAATGACCTTAATACGACTTTTTAATTTCACCATCGTGTTTCCCACTTTGATTCATATAATTTCTTCTTTTACCACTTTTTTGTATATGTAAAAGTAACGGAGTTAGTTGAGAGGTAAGAGTTAAATGAAACACCCTGTATAATCAAAATAATATTATTTTTATAACTATTTTTTTAACTGTTAACTTGTGTTGATAAATATGCTATTATCTCCGATCTTGCCATATTTCGTCAGTGTATTTGCAAATTTTGCTGCAAGTTTACTTAATCTTGTGCAAAAAAATTACCTTTATAAATATAATTATAAAAATAATGTTGTTTTAATAATGTACAATTTAAAAAATGAAGAAAAGGAGCCAAAAATATTAAAATAACATTCATGATAATCTTATGGTGATATATTCGGAGTATAAACTTATGCGCGTGTACACAATTTTTTTGCTGAAAAATTCTTTTAAAATACATTATTGGAATTATCGGGTTTTTCTGCAGAACGTCTTGTATATTCATATTTAATACAATATCTGAATATTAATATTGATGTTTTTTTTATTATGTTTTCATTCCCATAGCAGTATTAGAATTATTTTCATACAATTTTTTTATTCTTACTTTTTCTTAGTTATACTTTAATTGTATAATTATCTTTGATATATTCTTTGAGAAATTTTTGCTTTGAGAAATTCTTTATTTAGAAATATATATCTTGTATGTTTATATAGATAAGAATATTTCTTTTCAAATAGCAAAAACTATAATAAAATTTATTAAAGGAATATACTTTACAGGATATTGTTTCTTCAGAAGCAGCAAACAAATATTATATAGTATCAGATAATAATCGCCTCACCCGTAATGTGCAGATAGAGCGGATTAAACCAAGCAGGAAAGTCCTTTACCATTTTTTTTATAACGCTTAATAAAAGAATTATTATTGAGTAAAGTCTGGTCAATCATCGCTGATCTTTAGCCGAACGTATGTTAGTGAACCGCGCGCCTGGTAGTGGTGCGCCACTGTAATAATTGAGCGCTCTCGCACAATATCAGGCGCGCGGCTCACCGACGTGCGCCCGCCTAAAGATCGGCAATGATAGGCCAGACTTCACTCAATAATGTCTTTAGTAAGATTGCAATGACATATGCATCAACTGACACTACAATATAATGTATTTATAATAATGTGGTATCTAGGTACTTTTCATCTTACATGTTTTCACTAAACTGATTGACGTTTGTTACATATACATATACAAAAGTTATCTCACAATTATCGAATGTTCTTTTAATAACAGATTCTATAGCCAATTTGGAGACGATTTTTCGTCAACAAGAATATCGAGGAGGGAGAAGTTATTATTTTTTACAAATTTCCGGTTTTTGTCATCATACATATTTTTGTCATATTTGTATAAGCCTCAAATTAAAATTCTCTCTCTATTAAAGTAAATTCAAATGTAGTTTTGTTAATCTTTTCTTCACAGAGTTTAGTTTATGAAAAAGCCTTTCTTTTGTTATAACTCGGAAATTATTGATGCTTCGATATTTTCGCTGAAAGAAAATTGTCTTCAAATTCACCAAGAAAATCTGTTATTAAAGCATTATCCAATGCTTTTGGAATATTCTGGACACACACATACACAACAACTATTTTGTATACATCTCTCAGGAACAGTATCAAATTTTCAAAATTTTTCTTAACAAGTACATCAAAATACAAAAAAAAGTTCTTACCTATAAATAGAAAAGAGAGTTTTTGACTGTATTGTACTTGATAAATGCTAATAAACCATGAAATCTTATTTTTTGCTAATTTTAAAATTTCAGTTGATTAGAATCTCTCTAAATTTAATAAGAGATAGTTATCAAGTTATATATTTTTAAAATTTGAAAAACTATGAAAAAATATATCTTGACTAATTGAATTTAAGGTAAAAGAAAAAATACAAATTAATTTTATTTCTGAGTATTTTGTTAATCAAAAAGGATAATCTTGTTATTAAATTTTTAAATATAAAGCGGATTTAATTAAATATAAAGGATTTCTTTTTTAAAATCTCAACAATATAGATCCGGATTTCTGTGTCGTTTTCGCATCTAATAAAGATTAAACACAAGTGACTTAATTATTTCTATTTATGGTTGTCATGTACATATCATTCGTTGTCATTCTTCACATGTATCCAATACGTTAAGTTAGATCCGGGAGTGGGGAATGACGACGTGAATGAAGGTTGTCGAGAAATTCGTCGCGATATGTAATGCCAGTTTAGTTTTGATTTCGAAATCAGTCAATGCTAAATTGTTTAATACAAGAAGTATCTAAAGCTTATGAATTTTACAACTTTTACACCTGCAATATTATGTTGTTGTGGCGATGAAATAAGCAATTCTGATAACCACTATGTCTGTCTGTCTGTCTGTCTGTCTCTCTCTCTCTCTCTCTCTCTCTCTCTCTCTTTTGTCCTCCTGCTCTCACGTCTCTCTACTTTCACCTGGAACTCCGCAAATGGTTACATCCGCCAACCTGAGAGAGCTATGCCCTATTTACGCTAATTTATTGAACCGGAGACGAGTCGCGCGCGCGCTCGAATTTTCTTATGCAGCTATTTCATCCAGTATTTTTAGCGGCTATATTATACAGTTAAAAAAAAATATTGATTAGATGGAAAGGCTCAGTATTGGATCAATTTAAAGTCAAATTGTATTTGAAAAAATATGATGCTACTACTTGTTTCTTACTTTTATTTTTAATATTTTTATTTTTAATATTTTTTATTCTATTTTTTTTTTTAAATATTTTTAGTCAAAATGTGCAAAATGGCAATTATAGATATTACTAGCTCTTAAAAGAAAATTTAAATTTACATTAAACATTGTTTAAAATTTACTACTTTAATCGCAAATTTTTTCTAATAACTTTATATTATATTCTACAAGAGAGAAAGAATTAAATATAAAGATATATCTAGTAAGAATTAAAATTTTATAAAATTAAATTTTTTTGTAAGTTTTGTAATTATTTGTAATTTAAAATAAAATTTGATATGGAATTTGAATAATTTTTTAGAAAAGATATTCATGTTAGCCAATTTATGATGAGAAAATTGTTTTATAGCTTTTTTATAACTAACTTCAATTTTTTGCAAATGTGACGAATAGAACATTTTAGAGGCTAAACTTATCAGGATTAAAAAAACTACATCATGGGAAATAATTATTTTTATTTATATTTAGAAAAAAAATTATCTTTTATTGAACTATATAATCGGCGTTGGGAAAATGGATAATAATGAAATAATGAAATAATGAAAATTAGTTGCAACATAAAGAGTAATGAGGACACAATTAAATAACGGGACGATAAAGTAGTATTGCTACAAATACGAATAAGTTCTTATCGCTTGACGGTATATACATGTTGTAATATGCAATTTATGTGTTTGTGAAATTGGCACATTTTACGAATTTCAAAAAAATACTAAAAATTCTAATAACACTTTTCATAATTCAACAGTTCCTGATAAAAATTAAAAAGAGAGCATTTCTTATATTAAAAAATCAAAATTGACAAAATATCATGCTAACTTCACGAATCTAGCACGATACTCTCTCTTGTAAAGCACTAAAACGCATTGAATGTTATCATTTTGGCAAGAGTTCTTGATAGTTCTATTCAATTTTAGCACATATATGTAATTTCAGAGCGATATTCCACTAATTAACAATTTTTAATCAATTTTTAATATTTACGCCTAGCATGACATTTAGTGAAAATGTGTCGTGCTGATTTCCTACAATTCTAATGATAATTTTGGACAGTTCTATAAGAGTTCTATGTTTTAGAAAAATTTTTACAGAAAATTCCGACTGTTTACTATTTTTTAAACAATTTTCAACAATTACTAGCATGATACTTAGTAAAATGAAAATGTGCCATGCTAATGATTTTTCGCAGCTCTATAGTTTAAACAAATAGTTCCGGCTATTAAAGCATCGAAAATTCTTTAGGACTGAAACGCCAACATCACACAACATTTTATTTCATTTTACATTTTCATTATCAGTAATTGTCAGAATTAAAAAGATTTATAGTTCTATATGAGTTTTAAGAAGAGTTCTGCCTTTTAAAGGCAAAAAATATATTAATTAAAATGAAATAACGTGTCTGTGAAGTTGGCACGACGTTTTACGAATTTCAAAAAAATATTAAGAGTTCTAATAACACTTTTCATAGTTCTATAGTTCCTGATAAAAATTAAAAAAAATTCCGCATTCCTTATATTAAAAAATCGAAATTGAAAAAACGTCGTGCTAACTTCGCGAATCTAGCACGACACTCTTCCCTCTAAAGTACTAAAATGCGTTAAATATTATTATTTTTGACAAGAGTTCCCGATAGTTCTAGTCAAGTTCAACATATATATGTAATTTCGGAGCGATATTCCATCAATTACTAATTTTTAATAAATTTTTAATATTTACGCCCAGCACGACATTCAGTGAAAAAGTGCTAATGATTTTACGCAGTTCTAACGATAGTTCTCGATAGTTCTATTAGAGTTCTATACTTTAGAAATAATTTTATGAAGAGTTCCCATCGTTTATTTTTTAAACAATTTTTATTAATTACCTCCAGCACGACACCTTTCCCTATAAAGTATTAAAACGCGTTGAATTTTATTATTTTTGGTAAGAGTTCCCGATAGTTCCAGTCAAGTTCAACACATATATGCAATTTCAAAGCGATATTCCAACAAAAATTGTTTAAAAAATAGTAAACGATGGGAACTCATCATAAAAATATTTTTAAAGCATATATAGAACTCTAATAGAACTATCAAGAATTACCGTTAGAATTACTAACTTTAGAACTGCGAAAAATCATCAGCACGACACATTTTCACTGAAAGTCGTACTGGGCGTAAATATTAAAAATTTATTAAAAATTAGTAATTGATAGAATATCGCTCCGAAATTACATATATATGTTGAACTTGACTAGAACTATCGGGAACTCTTGTCAAAAATAATAATATTTAACGCATTTTAGTACTTTAGAGGGAAGAGTGTCGTGCTAGGCGTGAATATTAAAAATTCATTAAAAATTATTAATTGGTGGAATATCGTTCTGAAATTGCATATATATGCTGAACTTAACTAGAATTATCGGGAACTCTTGCCAAAAATGATAAAATTTAACGCGTTTTTGTACTTTAGAGGGAAGGGTGTCGTGCTAGATTCGCAAAGTTAGCACGTTTTTTCAATTTCGATTTTTTAATATAAGGAATGCGGAACATTTTTAAATTTTTATCAGGAACTATAGAACTATGAAAAGTGCTATTAATATTCTTAATATTTTTTTGAAATTCGTAAAACGTCGTGCCAACTTCACAGACACTAAAATAACAAGAAAAGAGATCTCTATATCTAGAGATGAGACGTCATTCGATTTTCGAGAGTTCTGTTTATTCTAAAGTAATTCTGATATAATTCTGGACATGTCCTTTCAGAAAATTCTGATAATAATAACAATTAGAAATTTTTTTAAACAATTATTTTGCTTCAAAAACGCATAATTTCGAGTATAAATATGAGACGATAGTCGATTTTTGATAGTTTTGTGTATTCTAAAACAGTTCTGATATAGTTTTGAACATATTAATGTATTTTATAAAGAATTTTAACCATTAGGAACGTTAGATTCTTTCTAAATGTTGAAGTTTTGCCGCAGTGAAAAGTACACACAGGAATGAATATGTTAAATATACGTTTACTATAATTATAATACAGAAATATATATTCTACGTAACGAAAGAAATGAAATGTTTAGCTCGGAGGAAACTCTCTTATTATCGGACTGCTTACGCGCACACTGTCTGTTCTATTTCGCACAGTCATGACCCTTATATAGTTTTTATTTTGGTGCCCTCTATTGTGGATGAGATATTACTGTTCGTTACTATTCGCGCCTAAATTCAATTGAGATTACCTTCTTCAACACTAAATAATTTATTTTGCTCGAAAGAAGCGTAAATACGGAAATCGAGGTGAGACACCAATTGATTTTCAAGAATTCTATTTATTCTAAAGTTCTGATACAGTTCTGGACGTATTAATGCATTTTCTAAAGAGTTCTAATTGTTAGGAACATTACATATTTTTTAAATATTTATACTCAATTAAACATTTATACGCAAAAAAAATTAAAGGGCCACTTTTGTCCTTCTACAGAAAAGACAAGTTTCAAATGACTCTAACTTCGTCGAATATAATCGGATTGAGATTAATAAAAAAGCGTTACAAAGAAAAAGTTCTAGGAGAAAAATTACATTTCATCGGAAAACTTACCAGGATAAAAACTCTGAAAACGATGAAAAGAATTCTGGACAGTGATTAAGAAGATATTATAATATCTAAAGGAAACCGCCGATATCGGTATTCAAGTAATTCAAACTTCTTGGGTTATGAGGATGTTGATTAGGGAGGATCTTACACCGGGTCTGCATTTACGCTATCATCAAGAGTGATCAGCTGGGAGTCCTAAATAGCGGATTATTATGCTTTCTTTCACTAGAACGGAATACATGATTTTAAGTAAAACAGCCAAGAATGCTATGAAAGTCTGTCTACAAAAAGTCTTATTTGAAACGGGGATTAAAGTAGATGGCTTGACTCGTTCGTGGATAATCAGAGAGCTGTAAAATTTGCCGAAAGTTCTGTGTTTCACACAAGTCAAAACACATAGATATTTCGACATCAGTTCATTTGAGAGATAGTAGAAAGGAAGGAACTCCTGATTGAATATCTTCACATCCCGAACATAGTTGCGGATATTTTGACAAGGGTTACTGCAATTAGAACATACGATACATGACTCAGTGAGATTTCAAGCGATTTGAGGAAAACATCAAAGTGGTCATTCATTGATTTTTGTCAGGTTTTGAATTGCTTCATTCTTAATATTATCAACATATTATAGAGAGAGAGAAAGAGAGAGAAGAGGGAGGAGAGAGAGAGAGAGAGAGAGAGAGAGAGAGAGAGAGAGAGAGAGAGAGAGAGAGAGAGAGAGAGAGAGAGAGAGCGAGAGAGAGAGGAAAAGAGAGATAGCGCAAGAGAAAAAGAGCGCGAGGTAGACAGAGAGAGCCGGAGAGAGTGAGAGAGCGAGCGAGAGAGAGAGAGAAAGAGAGAGAGAAGAAGAGAGAGAGTATATGTATATGTATATCCCATTACGCATTGACATACCGCTAAATATATTATATAAATAAAGTCGTGCGTTGGTACTTTTTTTTGGTGTGCAGCTATTATTTATATAGCGCTATTGTTTTGTATGTGGAATGTCTCACTTTGTTATTATTCATATAGTGAGTGAGAGCGGGTAGGCAATAGTTCCGTGTGTCATCATAGTATGTGCCTTATAGTCGGTCCCACACACATCGCGAATATTCACGAGTGCGACTATGCGCGATTTTGGCCGATGCCGAATGTAGATCTCCCAGACGACTCGTACTCCGTTACTCGTTTACATACTACATATACAATTTTCCTTTAATTCGCGACAGTTTACAGATGACCAACGGGAAAAGAGCGAGCACGAGCACAAGTAACGAAATAATCCGAGTGCTCAGTGCCACATTACTCGCGAATGCCTTCACTCGCGAATATTCGCGATGTGTGTGGGACCGGCTTATTACACGCGATCGCAAAAGTTCTTAAAAGATGTCTACAATTTAATCTCTACAATTAATACTTAACGATTCATAAGCAAAGGTTTTATCAAAGTAGATATTAATTTCATGTAATTTAATATACTATTATACTAACTAAAAGAAAATCTTACAAAAGTAAAAAAAATACACCAAGAATATAAAAAAAATTCGAACTTTTATGCAAAAAATTACTAACAAAAATTTTAGTACTTATTCCTAAAAAATAATTTTTAAATATAAATTTTTATGCTTATAATATAAAATATAATTTTTTATAAAAAACAATTATTTGCAGAAAAATATTAATCTTTATAAAAAACAATTATAACAAAAAACAGGGAGATCCCTCTAAAAAAACCTTACAAAGATAAAAAAAAAATTCGCCAAGTAAATAAAAAAATCTTAATTAGTGCGCAAAAAATTACAAAACTTAATTTTTTCTCTAAAAAATAACTTTTAAAAGAATTTTTCCTTGGAAAATAATTTCCACTTAAAAAATAAAAATTAAAACTAAATATGAAATCAATAGTTAATTAGTCAAGTACATAGAAACTAGTTCAGTAAAAAATTTAGTTTGTAAAGAGTTGTAATTTGAAATAATATTTGTCATAAAATCAATCTTGCAAATAATGTAATTTCTTAATAGAAATAAAATGCATATTAATTTTCTCCAGAGAATCTATAATATTTCTATAATTGCAAGATTGATTTTATGACAAATATTATTTCAAATTACAACTATTTACAAACTAAACTTTTTACTAAACTAGTTTCTATGTACTTGGCTAGTTAACTATTGATTTCATATTTAGTTTTGATTTTTATTTTTTAAGTAGAAATTATTTTAGTAAGTGAGTAAGGCCGGTTCTACTCCACTTGTTTCTTAATAAGCGTAGTAAGAGAGACAGATATAGAAAAAAAAAAGGTAAAAAGATATCTCGTCGAGGAAGGATTGGCAGACGGGAACAAGAGGCAGAGTACGATGGGAGGAAGAGAGTAGCGAGGGGAGTGAGTTTTGGAGGACCAGCTTATCGGTACGGCTCGGAGCGTGGTTTTGGAGGATGAGCTTATAGGCGCGGCTTGGAGGGCGGCACGATGAGTTCATCGGCGTGGTTCGGAGCGCGCGATTTCGCGCGGGCGGATTTTTTCGTTAATTAGTCGAGCGTTACGGGAAGAGAGAGACGCGGCGAGCGGTAATCGCGGTCGCGATAAGGGAGACGCGATACAGTACGCGTATTTAGGTACACAACGAATGCGTTTTTTTGATGCGTAATATGATGTGTGACGCGATCCGGAGGCGTGATTAATAGATATCACGGCGTCTGACTTTCTCATTATTCAGCGATTAGGATGGCGCGGCTTGAAGCGCGCGATAGTTTTGAAGGACGAGATCTCTTTGTTGACGCGGCTCGGAGCGGGCGATATTGGAGGCGCGGGATCTATCGCGATGAGCGGAGATAGCGACGCTCGAGCGGGATATTGTTCGGATGAAGGAACGGGACGGGGTATCATCGGAGGATGATCGAATGACGAGAGATTTATTCTTTAAAATATTGTAGTATTTTTTATTTTTTACGATATATGAATAATACAAATGTACGAGTACGTGGCGTGAGCTTGTCACGGATCTCCGAAGAACAGAGTCTGCAGCTCGCAGTCGATTAACTCGTTGCGGTCGAAGTGTTCGATGTCGCGTATCGTTGCGGGAACGAGCGCGAGATCGCGAATGTCAGCCGCGATGTCAAGGAAACGAGCCAATTTGTTGTCGGTGTAAATAGTATAACTGTTCAAGGCTGTAACGATGCGGTTGACGCAATGTTCCAGATGTAATGCGTATAGGATGATGTTGTAACGATGCATTCCTCCATCGTTCTCGACATGTCGGAAGTCTGCGAACATCAACCTGACAGGGGCAGAGGCGCTTAGCGCTCTATTTTTAATAAACATGTATGCGGCCATTATATGGCAATACGACCGTCGAGCAGCGCCGAATGCTTCCGAAGAGCGCCGAGCGCCATAAGCTAAAAATCCCGCATCGTTTTCCCCAGCCTGAGGGGGACGGTAAACGATGCGACTGTTACGCGACGGGTATAAAAAGCCCGACAGATCTCTGATCTGTACCAAACCGGACCGGTACCTGATTCTGCTCGAGAAGTACGCACGAGAAATTACCAGACACCGCTCCGAAATCGTCAAAAGACAGGGAAAAAGAGGTTGACATGTTCGCAACTTCCGTCGAGAATTCTCGACTATCTGCTCCAGAGACAAATCCTTCCGAAAATCTCCGTATAGACAGAGAGCGAAAAGGTTCGCCGCTCTTCTTGAGCATACTCGAGTCTTACGGTCCTAACATCTGACCATCCGAACTCTGCGCACAGATGCATCCCACGAACTTTCTTGGGAACACGCACCGCGTCATCTTTACCGACGCTTTGCATCGACTGCAGTTCGCTGCACTGCAGCCCGTGTCGACCATCCGGCTGATACATTGCACCGCGAGATACTGTGTGCGATCGCGTGCTTTCTAGTAAACGCATCGCGCTGCGAGATATCATGTGCGATCTCGCGCTTTGTAATAAACGCTCACGAAAGACTATCGTAGCAGCTTTGCCGGCCGCACTACCGCGTGCTCCGCTCCTACAAGCACGCGCTGATAACACTAGACCGCCTCACGTACGTGCCCCGCGTCACCAAGCACGGCACGCCGAAACTACGCGCCCGCATCTCTGAAGGTCCCGCGCCCCAGAGACATTTAACTAAAACACAAAACACCGCCTAGACTCGCATCATAATAACACCGCGATCTACTATCTCAATTTTTGTATCAGCTGACCATTGCCGAATAAAGGCAAATAAAAGACGTTTATTTCACCTCTCGTCTTATCACTGTGTCTCATCCCTTCACGAATCCTGATCCCGGTTGCGCTATTTGCGCACGCGAACCGCTCGTAAAGCGGCCCGTTACAATTGGCGCCCGAACAGAGACTTCTCCGCGAGACACACGATTTTTTGTTCTCTTGAGGCTTGGTCAGTACGAACTGTCCGCCCGTCATGAAAACGTGGATATATTCATTATCCAAGGAAAAACTTGTTGTGATCGTCGCCGCATGCGACTTCGACATGTCCGGTACGCTCGATGAGATCCATAGCCGTATGCGCGCTTATGTGCAACCGGAAGAATTCAGGGAAGCTCGCGGTCCACACCCGACGCCGCGAATCGAAATTTTTCCAACGACCACACCCGTCGGCGAAAGGACCGGCCTGACACCTGATCACCCGGTCCTCAACCGACTACTACCTCGATCCTCAAAAATTGTAAGAGCAAAGATTCACCGCCTAAATGCTCTAACTGCGCGCGTCACTATGGATCTATGAACGATCTCGCTCATTCGGCCGTTGATGCCTTGAAGTGTCCGATACTGGATAGGAAGATCAAGGACAAGATAGCTAACACCAACTATGGATAACACCATCAAAGCTTTGAGGACTTGAAGATTTGCCATGTTAACTGTCAATCTCTTTTCGCGCATCTCGATGAATTTTGCCACTTCTTCGGCAATGCAGACTACCATGTTATATGCATGTCCAAGACGTGGCTTCGGCCCGGCATCACGGATGACATGGTGAGGCTGCCTGGATATACACTCTTCAGGTGTGACAGAGTTGATAGGGCTGAAGGGGGAGTTGCTTTTTATCTGTCAGACTTTCTCCGCGCCTCCATTCTGTGTTGCTCGGCTGGGATCCTCACCGCTGGGCCAGAATACATCATCGCGGAAATCTCACCTGCTGACTCGACTAAGCTCTTGTTGGCTGTGATATATTGTCCTCCGAACGCTGGATATATGAACAAATTTTTCACACAATTTCTGGTGCTCCAAGCCAATTACAGGCACTCGATAATCCTGGGAGATCTCAACGCTGATATGAATCGGTCCTCATTTGACAGCCAGCAGCTGGGCACTTTCATTGCTGCGCCGAGCTTATATCTCGTACCATACGAGTCTACCCACCACCTAAGGAATTCCAGCACTTTGCTGGATCTATGCATCATAGATGACATGGATAAGTTCAGGGGATACGACCAACACGGAGTCCCGTTTCTGTCTGCGCATAACCTTATCTTTGTCAGATATGGGATCAAAGTGCAGCGTCGTCGAGGGAGGCTTGTTGTTTGCAGGGATTGGCGCAATTTCAACGCATCCTTATTTCAAACCGAAGTAAACAACATCGATTGGACTGATCTTTTAGTCTCGGAGAACATGGATGACAAAATTGAAATCTTCAACGCCAAAATTACGAACATATTCAACTCACATGTGCCTCTGAAGAGACGACATTTTAAGAACTTGCCGGCCCCTTGGTTGACAGAGGACATTCGTGCGGTCATCCGTGGAAGAGATCTGGCAAGAAGAGCTTGGCACAGACATAAATGTTACCTTGCCTACGACCGGTACAAGGTGCTGCGTAACAAGGCTCAGAAGCTGGTACGAGTGGCCAAGAATGCCTTTTATATTGACGTTTTTAATCGTGCGAATAGTGCAAATGAGGTCTGGAATACGCTGAGGCATCTCGGACTTGTCAAGGACAGAACTACAGGCTCGGGCCTCTTGCATTCGGTGGAGGAGCTCAACGAGTACTTTGGGCATTGTGTGGGACAGTGCGATCTAGAGGGTGGCAATTCCTTCGAAGACGTTCTCACGGGAGACTTTAAGGACACCGAGCTTCACTGGAGGTATGTCTTGCCGCTGGATATTGCAAGAGTTATTGCGAGGGCCAAATCTAATGCTGTCGGTATGGTGTCTCGCTGAGACTCCTAAAGCTTTCGTTGCAAGGTGTGCTGCCTATTTTGGAGCACCTTTTTAACTTCTCATTGACAAACGGAGTTTTCCCGTCAATGTAGAAGTCAGCTCTCATTTGCCCGATTCCCAAGATCAGGAATCCAACTTCTGTTCAACACTACAGGCCGATCTCGATTCTCCCTGCTTTGTCTAAAGCGCTGGAGAGGATAGTTTCTGAGCAGATCCGTGCACACCTTGAGGGCTCAGTGATCCGTGTCAGTCTGCTTATCGGAACAACAATTCAACACAGACTTGTTTGATTTGGATGCTGGATGATGTTAGACATGCGGCGGATCGCAGGATGATCACTGTGTCTGTCTTTTTTTTTTCTAAGGCTTTTGACAGAGTTGATCACTCCCTACTAATCAAGAAAATGAAGAGTTTGAATTTTTCGGACAACACTATACGATGGATTCATTCCTACCTGACATGGCGAACTCAGGCTGTGAAGAACGGTGTGGATGGCACGGTCTCGTCTTTATCGCGTGTCGGGGCTGGCATGCCTCAGGGATCGGTCTTGGGACCTCTACTGTTCACATTGTACTTGTTTGATTTTGGCAGCGTGCTCAGGCATTGCAAATAAATATATGCTGATGATCTCCAGGTTTATATCCACAGTGAACCTGGAAACCTTTCTGAAGCAGTCCGGAATGTCAACGAAGACATAACTGCCATCATCAATTGGTCTACCTCGAATAGGCTTCTCTTGAATTCTGAGAAGACGCAGGCCATAGTTTTGGGAACGCTGAGATATGTCAAGACTATCGACCTAACTACTCTCCCAGAGATAATAGTGGATAATCACACGATACAATTTTCGACATCCGTTAAGTACCTTGGAGTGACAATCATGAATTCTCTGTCTTGGGAGAAGCAGGTCACCATCGTATCGAACAAAATCTACTCGGTACTGTATTAACTAAAGCTTTGCAAGCAATTATTACCCGAGGCTCTGAGAATCAAGCTTGTAGTCTCGCTAATCTATCTACATGTCGACTATTGTTGTGCAGCTTATACTGACATGACTGCTAAGCACAACTTAAAACTCCATAGAGCCATTAACTCATGTATAAGATTCATCTTCAAAGAAGATGGATGAACATATCACGCCTTACTATGAAAAGCTTAGATGGCTCAGGGTCGATTCGAGGAGGAACTACTTTGTGAGTTGCCTACTATTCAGGATATTCCTGACTGGACAACCTAGCCTTCTTCATTGTTATTAATTTTAAACATAAAGTTCCGGAATCTGATCGGGCTTCTAGATTTTCAAAAGATACGCTAATGCAGCCACAATGCAGGACTGAGCTATTCAAACGCTCCTTCAGAATCACTTCTGTTAGGCTGTGGAACAGTCTCCCGTTTTCTGTAAAAAACGCTAAGACAATAACTAAGTTTAAAGAGGGACGCTATGCGCATTTGCTCGGTCTTTCATCCTCATAGTGTCATTATTTTTGTCTCTCTGACATATCTCTTCGTCGTCTTTCATACTCATGTCATACTTTTTATATCATACTTTTATATTTTTGTATTTCTTATTTATTTTTCTGTAATCACTCATGCAACTGCGTCGCGGCACACTCTCATCACACACCATACACTTACACTTACATACACATACATTAATTTGTTATTACACACCACATACATATAGTCTAGTTTATATCATTTTATTGTTATCTCTATTTGTATTGTTTTCGCGTTTGAGGGGACCTGTCCCAGAGCGCTCAATAAATGATGCTTTCTCTCTCTCTCTCTCTCTCTCTCTCTCTCTCTCTCTCAACCAATTGAGGAAATGGAGCCGCTCGACGGCCGCGATCCCGTAGAGTTCCTCGACGGTACCGACGACTTACGTGAAGAGTACGGATTCTCCGGCGAGCAGCTTTTAAGGGGGTTGTCAGAATTGTTACGCGGGGATTCTTTGGCATGGGTCCACAATAATCTCCGCGATTGGGAGACCTGAGCGGACTTCTGCAACGCCTTTCGCCGCTGATATCTGCCACCGCGCTACCAAAACGAGTTGGAAGATAGCCAGCCGATCGGCGACAGCGCGAAGCAGAAAAATTCGCGCTGTACGCCGATGCGATGATGACAATGATGCGCCGCGCAGAGGGATTCACTCGCGAACAAAGGCTCGCGCGAATATACGCAAACATGCGCTCCGAATATAAGAGCTATATCAAACGCCGCGATGTCCATGATCTGAACGATCTGCTCGAGGAGCCCGCGGAATTTGAGGGGATTGAGCAGGAAACACGCGAGCTCAGGAAAACGCTGAAAAGCGTCGCGACTTCGCCAACCGTCGCAGTGACATACAACCGGGAGGGAGTGCTGCTGGCGCTGCAAGCAGCGGGGGCACACCCGGTTTGATTATAAACGCCCGCCTCGACGGTTTTGCTCACAATGCGGCAAGGAGGTGCTCACAAAAAATTGTCACCCGCCGCCGAGAAACGCCGCCCGCGCCGGGAATACGGCCGAATCCCGGACGCCCAGCACTGCATAAGATACCAGGTGTGTCGGTAATTCCTTTCCGGTTTTTCCGGCAGATGACACTAGCCATAAGTATGAAATGTTATGATT
>JBCEZX010000036.1:4259850-4272665 GCA_039654345.1 Cataglyphis cursor
GCTGATTAGCTAACTTTAACATCGTATAACAACGAAAAGAAAGCTCAGATCAAAAAATGGTAAAGGACTTTTCTGTTTAGTTTACTGTGCTCTACCCACTCACGAGCGTTGGCACAATCTTTGCAGGACACCCTGTATATTTATATATATTTATATATAAGATTCAGCATATTTTTTAGATCGAGACGCTCCTGAGGCAAAATTACGCACGCGATCGGCGGCTCGACCTCAAACGGTAGTGGGGGGCCGTAGGCGTCGCTTCCAATATCGGCCCGAAAAGGGCAACTCCGAGCACTGATATAGAGTATCAGAATTATAATATATCCTATTTTATAAGCTCTATATCACCTTAAAAAATTAATTATTGTATTACAGAAAAGATAAGGAATTTTCTTCTTACTTCAAGAGCGGAGGCTGTGGTTTGTCTGCTGTAACAGGCAAGCTCAGGTCTAGAAATGGCTCAGTGCGTTGCGACGAATGATGACAATCCAGACACTGTAGGGTAGACACCAACACGCCACGAAATACAGCTTCTGGTCCCAATAATCGTGTGCTAGCTTGGTTACCGTAGAATTTTATCCGAGATTTCAGATTCTTTTCCACACAATCCGGTTTTGTTTTTTCACTCAAGCCTACCTCCTTCAGAATTATGATCTGGTATCTCTACAGTATATATAAAATTAATTTATATAATATATAAGATATTTATTTATCTTTGTAGAAAAACTGTATTATCTCAAAATATTTAGAGGCCATTTCCTATTTCCAAAAAGAAAAGAATTAACTTTGTTGGAAATTAAATTGAAATAAATTGAGATCAATAAAAAGTTGTAAAGTTTGATATTTGCATTTACAGAATTTCTTAATTAATTTTAATAAATTTTATTTTTTACAAAATTACATAATAGAAAACATCCAATGATTCAATTAATCTTCTTAGTTATTTAATAAATGCCAAATAAAAAAAGTTTTATACAATTTTGTTAAAGAGATTGTAAAAAGCAGATCTTTCTCTTTAATTCATTTTTTTATGATTCTACGACTTTTTCATTGATTTATTTTCGGTTAAAATGAAATCGACTTATTGATTTTATACTCTTGTAATTAATGAATAAATTAGAATAATTAGAATAATTGTAATTAATGAATAAATTAGAATAATTAGAATAAATTATTGTGCAACCATCATTAAAAAAGCACATTTAAAAGTCTTTTTAAAATACTTTAATGAAATTGTATTATATTTTTTTCATTTAGTATTCATTAACTAACGTTAAAAAAGTTTGTCGAATTCAATGTCGTTTCTCCATTATGAAACTTTGTAAAAAATAGAGATAATTAAAATCAATTAAAAGATTCTGAAAGTAAAAATATCAAGCATTACAATTCTTTACTGATCTTAACTCAATTTGACAAAATTAGAGCCATTTAAAAATTGTCTTTAAAAAAAAAAAGGTTTTTTAACTTTCTTGCAACAGTATAATAGACTAGATATTTATTAAATTAGCTATCACACATGATCTAACATTACCTAACCTTAGATTAGGTAACTGTAGATCACCTAACCTAACATTACTTTAAATATAAAATATTCCAAAAAGTAAAATAATCAATTCTAATAGCATTATTGAAAAAATTATTTAAATTAAAAGATATAATTAATAAAAAAACCTCGCGAACTCCAATTTTGATGAAATTTTTTGCACATATAGAGAAGGAGAAAGAAATGAATTTAAAAATTTTCTGTTGCTGTTCAAAAACTAAGCTATTCAAATTCTAAGGGTGAAACCATCCTTCATATATACAGTGGCTTCTTTGCTTTTCTTAATATATCTAAAAAATTATTTTAAATTAATTATTATAAAAAAAGTTTTATACAAAAATTTCATGGTAAAAATACCTCTATTTAATCACATTAATAAAACATCAATTTTTTTTATAAAGAAAATTTTTCTCGGAATTTAGAAAAATTGTATTAATGTAGTCAAATAGAAATATTCTTACAATAAAACTTATGCAGAAAATATTTTTCAATACCTCTAATTATTTTCAAAATATATCGGGAAAAGCTAAGAACTGATTTACATATGACATAGTTTCTGCTAAAATCATTTTTGAGTGGCAACTAAAAATTTCTAAATTTATTTATTTTTCCCTTTTAACAACATTAATATAATTAAAAAAAATTTTTTTTCAGAAGTTTATTAATTTTTTGTTTTTTAAATAAAAAAATAAAAGACTTCAAAAAATAAAAAAATCAAAGGTTTCCAAAAAAATTAAAAAAAAAATTTTTGTTTTAAATTTTATTAATGTGATTAAATAAAACTGTTTTTACCATAAAACTTTTATATAAAATATTTTTTAATATCTCGAATAATTTTCGAGATGTATCGAAAAAAGCGAAAAGCCATTCTATCTATTTTGATGATATCATCCCTTATAGTATAATAGTTTTTAGGTAGCAACTGAAAATTTCTAATTTAATTTACTTACTAAGTTTCATCAAAATCAGAATTTTCGGCTTCACAAAGTTTCTTTATAAGACAGTTTTCTTGCTTACCCGAAGATCCTCATTCCGCACTATTTCCAATAAATGTCGGAGTAATTCGTGAGAGTCATGTTGCCCTCCATCAACGCATTGCGTAGTTTTTTTCCTAAGTTTACACAAGAGATTCAGAGGCGTATATATTTGATAGCCATTAGTGTTTTGCATTTTCGATAGAGTTTCGCAAAGGATTGATGTAAAACTGCCCCATCGTTCTAAGGTCCCCTCAATCGGTGGCTATAAGTCAAATAAAGTAGAAAAGAGCAATTACTCATAAAAAATAAGATAAACAAAAACAAAAATATAAATATAAATTATTTTATCAAGCAAATCTGTTAATACTAATATATTTTCTTCTTTTTCCTTGAGATAAAAAAATTTCAAAATTAAACTTACAAGTTCCTCTTCTTCTTCTGCATCAAAAAGTTTGTGCTTTCCACCTGGTAAGATAAATTTTTGTCCAGGTAAACGCAGATCATCTAGTACTTTCATTAGATAAGGAGTCTGTGCTAGACACTGAAGCACAGCATTGAAGAAGCAGGTGTTTCCTAGATTTGCTAAACCCTATTATTTAAGAAAATTTTTCCATTATAAATATTTTAACTATTATTGTATATGCTCTCCCTTTCTCTTGTTATTTATATATCATTGTATATATGTATATAAAAATGTGTATAATTTACTTTTGTTGTTAAATATTATTATATATACTTTGTACACACACATTATATTATTAAATATTATATTTTATATTTTTAAAAAATTAGAAAAATTCCCTTAAAAAAATTTCTTTCTCAAGAAGTAATATAGAATTAAATCAAAAAATAAACCATGTTACACATAATTTACATACCCCAACTTTAGGAAGATTGTTTAATATTTTATGCTTTTCTTTCTCCTGCACATCGGCTATTATCTCTGTTTGACATTGAATTGAAACTGGTGTTTTCAACTGCTGTATTTGCAATGTAGTGCCACATTTCTTGATGAACTCAATGGTTTCCAATAACTTTTTACTCCAAAAAAGAAAAAAAGAAAACAATGCATATTTATAAAAATTTAAAAATAAATATTTTTTATTAAGAAGCTCTCATATTACACACGTGCACCATTTTTCCATGAAGCTTCGATGATTTTCATTATTTATTAAATCAAAAAAACTATATAAAAATATATAGTATATAAAATATATAGTATATAAAAGAAAATTTCATTGTAAATCAGAAAATTGAAAAATTAACAAATATTAAAATGGTATATTACAAATTCATTATAATTCGAAATTTTTAATATATTTTGCAGTTTTCAGAATTAAATTTTAGAAGACTAGTCAATAACTTCATCAATAGCTGTTGTTATCAATATTTCAATAACCTTTAGTTAAATAATATTTGGAAATAATGTAAATTTTTAGTAATTTCTGCAAATTTCAAAGTACAATATTTCGTATTAGTTTTCAAAGTCGAACTTCATTAATTTTCTCCATACTCGTAGTATTTAATTATATTTTATTGTAAAAGAATTATTATTTATATTAAAATAAATTCAATAATTATTCAGTTTTCTTCTGTATTTCCAATAAATTTATTAGATATTCAATATTAGAGCCTTTTCACGACTTTTGTTTAAATATATTATAATTTCAACATAATATTTCCATCAGAATATCCTCTGAACATAGCAAATATAAAACATCTTTAAGATATTCAAAAGACATTCATATACTGTTTGGATATGCTTCTTTTGCAACTTTTTTAAAGTTTTTTTTATTAAAATTAATTATTATTATCTAAATCATTACATAATTTATATCATTATCACTATCAAAATTATATCATTTTATTCTAAAATAATTTTGACATAAAATATGTCTTTTAATAACTTTACTTTTATATATAATATTTCTTATATATAAAATAACAACAATCAATTTAGGCAAAAAGAAACAATAATTTTATTCTTAAAAAAAAGATGCAGATGTAATTACTAAATATTTTTTTTGTACTTGTACCACAAAAATTTGAATTATTAATAAATTATTCCTGTCATTATCTTATATTATATATCTTATGCATGTATGCACATATACATGCATGTGTATATGTGTGTCCATCTATATACATATTTACCTGCTATTAGGACGAACTTCAATTTCACACTGATAGCACCAAACACTCCAATGATGAGTGTCCGTCACTATGCAATGACAGTCACTGTGGGGCTTCTTATAGTGTTCTATAGCATGCTGTTTTTGCTCTTTGCCACAACTTTGTTCTCCACACTGTAGACAAATCCACAATGGCTTCGAGATATACTGCAAGTTCAAACAATTTAAAATTAGATTTTAATATTTTTTACATGTTTTAATTGCAAATAATATATCATTTACAATTTCCTCTGTCTTTTTAAAGTCCACTTCTATTTTCTTACAAGTGGCGCATTCGCTCATTATCCCAGTCTTCTTTATGTTTTTCTTCACTTTATTCAGATTGACAGCCTTTGCTATATGCAAACATTTTGCACCTATCGACACATAATTAATATTATTGATATTAAAATATCCATATTTGATTAAAAAGTTATTTTATGGCTTTTATAAACAAAGAAAAATGTCCAGATGATTTTTTGAAATTTAATAAATATTTCTCTCTCTTTGGATATCACAAAATATATATAAATATTTTTGAAATTTCAAATTTCTTGAAGAATTCTTACATTTCTAAATTCATGATTTTATATATATAAAAAAATTCCGAGTATATATATATATATAAAATAACTCAAAAAATTTTGAGTGTATATATATATATATATATATATATATATATATATATATATATATATATATACACTCAAAATCTTTCGAGTCATTTTATTAATCTGAGAATTTATTAATCTGAGAAGATGTGTAGAATATAAAGATAAGAATCCAAATATCTAAGAAGCCAAGAATAAAGAAAAAAATAAGATTTAAAAATCCTTGGATCTAGAAACATTGATCTATAAAATCAGGATAAGGTTAGGTTAGATTACAGTGATCTATAAAAACCAGTGCTATTTGTGCGTATAAATATGGGCATTTTTAACCTGCACTCGCTTCCTCACAAGACTCGGTGGAAGCTTCGCTGTTATTAGGATCCGCATCTGGCTGTCTGTTCCGTTTTTTACTCATTTCGTTGTCTAACTAACAATAATAAGTGGACGTGAGGGATTCTTGTATGCACGTGCGTGCTCGTCGCGCCAACAATTCTCCTGGCCTGCCTAGCTGATCAGCCAAATCCTTGATTCTGACCTGACTTCTGACGATCGCGTAAAAAAAACGTGAAAACTCATCAAGGCGCGCGCACATTTTCCATGGATGGTAGAATGCCATACCGGATACCGGGTGTCGCAGAATTCAATATGCTGTAAAGGATGTTTCAAAAGTGGAAATCAAAGGCAAAGAGGTGATTGAAGATCCAAAAACAAAAAAAAAAGTTGATGAACATATAGATCCGGAAATATGTTGTTTTCAAATTATCGCCATTTTTTTGTTGAAATTTTAAATTGCTTTGTTTCTGAATTTTTTATCAAAATTGAAAGAAGAAATGATTTTTATGAATTTTATAACATAATTAGGGATACTTCCGAATGACCCCTGCTCCTGATTGACGTGTAATTTTACACATAAATTCTATTCAATGCAAGAAATAAATCGCGCGTGGTCCAAACTTCGGGAAATAAAAAAAAAAAAATTATGTAAAACAGCACTTATCAACTAAACTCAACTCCACATGATATATACAACATATATGTCCTCTATTTCTGGAAAATAAAACCAAACCCAAACCAAATTTTAATTTTAAATCAGAAATAGATTACGTGGAAAGTTATAGTAACCTATGTGAAACCTCGCTTCGCGTGGAAAATTGTAAACTTATGTGGAACCTCACTTCGTATTAAAAAGTATATGCGTGGATGCAGTGGGTCCCTCCCCCCCCCCCCTATGGAAGGGGCTCCACTTCCGGAAAATATAATCTAATCCAAACCAAATTTTAGTTTTAAATTAGAAATAGGTGTGCGTGGAAAGTTGTAAACTTATGTGAAACCTCACTTTGCATTAAAAAGAATATGCGTGGATGCAATGGGTTCCATCCCCTCCTCCTACGGGGCAAACGACAGGATATATCTACCCTCATCATCCAATGCTTCAGATTTCCCACATTGAATAAAGAATTACCACATATATTATATATATTATATATTATATATGTTGTTTATATCATATAGAATCGATTTTAGTCGATAAGTGCTCATAAATTTTTTTTTTTTTCATTTCCCAAAGTTGGGACTACGTGCGATTTATTGCTCGCATTGAATAGAATTTATGTGTAAAATTTCAGGTCAATCGGGAGCAGGGATCATTCGGAAGTACACCCCATAATTAAAATCAAGTAAAAATTGCAGACTGCTTTAATTGCAGTGCGAAGTTTCATTTTTACGTCAAATACAGATTTTTGATATCAAATATCGCTAAAAAATAAGAATGTCATATATCTCGTTCAGTTTCAGAAATATTAACCTGCACCTTGAGTAATTCACCTTGTATAGTATACATATATAAAAATAAAAAATATCCCAAGTAGAACACAAAATCATAATAAGCCCAGACAGCCAAGACATCCTCAGGATCATCCTGAATAAGTCCAAGAACGGTATAGGACATTTGAAGAACGTATTAAGATATTATTATAAATATATTTTAAATATATTTATGAAAATTGTATATACATACATAATTACTTTTAGTTATATAAGCTATTTAACATAATTTAGAAATCTTAAGAATAAAATAAGTATTAATGTCCTATAAATGTCTACTGGATAATTCCTGGATGTCTGTAGAATCTATTCTATCTATTATATTGAATGTCATTTGGATATCTAGAGAACATATCTACATGTATTATCTTGCAATTAATTGATATGCGATTAATTGAACATTAACTTTGTTTAATATTAATAATTGAATTTGATGCGCACATTTTCATATATCTAAAATTATTATTTATTCAACATTTCAAATGTGCGCAACGTGCTAAAAACTTTATAAAAAATAATCTTCAACGGTTAGTTCGTTTGTTTACCGCTATGCGACTACCTCGTATTTGAATTTTAGTCAGAGAATTATATAAAGCTTGCAAAGAGCAACTGGCAGAAGATTAAAAATGTAATTATTTTTATCAGTTTAATTTCTGATATAATCATAACATAGGGAATTCAGATATTAGATTGTTTAGAAATCGGGTAGATAAATGTCCGAAAAAATTAAAAATATTTATGTAGATTACGAAAATGAAAGTGTCAAATGTCAAAGAATGTGAATTATTTTCAGTATTAAGTTTTCAGTATTAGCAATAACAGAACGCAATTTTCAGAATTTACTCCTTGAAATGTACGAAAAATATCTCTAAAATATCCCACAGAAATCCTAGAATGTCCACTGGATGTCCCTGGATTCTCCAGAGGCTTAGTATTCGGTTATCATTTACACTTCCTCAGGACATCCAGAGGAGATTCAAAGATTAAAATGGGATATCCTCGGATATCGTATTTGTATGTCCTGGATGATTTGGATGCCCTTTAGACGTCTTAAGGACATCCTTGTGCTGTCTGGGAGATGACATCAAGTAGAAGTCAATTTAGAAAAAAACATTATGACATCAATTGATACACTTTTTATGATGATTTTGTGATGAATTCTTGACATAACAATGATTTATGATAATTTTGTTATAAATTCTTGATATAATAATGATTTTGTTTTCATTTTTAGATCATTTTTATGTCATTTTTTATCAGTGACTTTTAAAAGACAAATAAAGTCCTAATGATATCATTATGACTTTTGTCTTCTACTTGGGATATTAATAATGTATAATAATACTTGGCTGCCCAAATAAATATTCTAAGGTTAGATTTCAAAACGGTGCAAAATTTGTCTCCAAGGAAAATTTTACTCGATAGCCGGCCTTGAATTAATCAGAAACACTAAAAAAGGTTAAGAATGATCATCAAGAAAAATGTTTTTGTGACAAGGACATTTTTTGGAATATAAGAACTAAAGAACAAAAATGTCAAATTTTTTCAGTAAATGCATAATTTTTTCTCTTTTTTTTTTAATTTGATTGAAACGTAACTGAAATTTGAATAAAACTTGACTGAATAGAGATTTTTCTATTGAATGGAATATAATTTTTGACTTAAACTATATGTTTTTATGTGAAATATTGCAGGCTTCCCGCCTTTTAAGATAAATGTCAATTGACTGCTTGGTTGAATGTGATAAAAAAACAAAATTGGGCATAATCTCCCAGTAAATATAACAGAGAGGGAGAGAGAGAGAGAGAGAGAGATTCTATTATATAATTGACATTTTACCCAATCTATATATTCTACCCCCTAAAAAATAAAGATGCTCCAAAATATTTGATTTACCAATCGGGACAAAGACAGTAAAGATTTCTTTATTTCAATTGGCTAAGGCCGATTCTACAATAAGTCATATGTCATTAATCGTAAGAAAATTGATCAATCACAGTCAATAATTCTAAAAAAAATTGATGTAATTGGTCAATTTGCTTACGACTAATGACATACGACTTATTGTAGAATTGTAGAACCAGCCTTACGCTTGGAATAGATTAATATTTGACTGACCAACTAAGGAATCAAAAAATTTTTGTTTCTTGTGCCCTGGTTGGTGAATCAAATACTACTCTACTTCAAGAAGTAAATTTTGAAACACAATTCTGAGATCTGTTCTTTACAGCTGAACTGGCTACTTCAAGCTACTTCAAGAGCTAGTTCAAAATTTATCTTTTTCTTTCCATATTAGAAAGAGAAAGATAAACTCGTAAAGCTCGTAAGTTCACAGGAGTTGTATTTTTTGATATTGTGGGCTCATTCGACAAGGTTCGCCCTGAAGCGGGAGCACACACTTTTGCATAAGCGCATAATTGTAAGCATAAGGAAATTGATTGGTTCATTTTCTTATGCATAATTTGTGGACCAATCAATTTCTTTATGTTTATGGTTATGCGCTTATGCAAAAGTGTGTGCTCCCCGCTTTAGGGTGCGAACCCATGCAGCGGAATAGCATAACGCGGAACGAAAGCGGAACCAATCACGAGCATTCCGCAATTTTTGCTACGTGGATTCTAAATCCCTACATCCCCATGAAGCGTAACGAGCGCATCGCGGACCAATTCGCAATCACAAGTCATTATTTCAAAAAGGCTAAAACCGCGTTAAAACTTATTTAATTTATTTAACATTTTTAATTAATATTTCCAATAAAAACGCATTTTTTAAAATATTTATGTACATGATAAAAAATGATTGATAAAAACAATATTTAAAAGTCATTTTAAAGATGTTTTGTTCGTTCTGCTTGCGCTCATTCCACTCCATGGGGATGTAGGGATTTGAAATCCACATAACAAATAGGACGGAACTAAGTATGTATATACACATATACTTTGTTAAATTTATGGCAGCGTAAGCGTAGACGTCGTAAACCAACGTGGTCAGTGCATAAACGAAAATTAATAAAGTTTATATTGCTCATGTTGTTCATGTTGCTCATATTGCCACTCGAGGTAGCTTTTATATATGGGTATGTATATAGATATAGATGTATATATAGAGATGTGTATATGACGTTACGCGTCTGCGAAGATGCCTCCGCTAAGAAGTACTAAACACGGAACGAAACTGCGGAACGCTCATGATTGGTTCTGCTCTCGTTCCGCGTTATGCTATTCCGTTCGCATCCTCATTCACGTCAGTCAAACAGGTAAACAATACAAGAATATCCGAGCATCGAAATCACATTAGACGGAATACGATGAATCATTCTGTTTTAACCAATCATTAGATTAGAATTTAATCACGATTTTGATGGGAATATAGTCGAAATTCTGAATAGTGAAGAGTCTTAAGAAGCACTTGATATCTAAAATGGTGTACATTAAAAGACAGAAAAACAATCTTAATTTGCAGACAGATGCGTGTCTATATTATGCTTATATGAATGTATTGGATTGGCAACTAAGTTCCCGCCGTTTTTTTAAATTTTTTAAAAGTTTTTTCAATAAAAATTAACAACTAATTAATCAATAATGTATTCTCCCTTATTGTTTACAATTTCTTCCCAGCGTTCAACAAGATTTTCAATACCTCGTTGGTAGAAATCACCCGGTTTCGATTTGAAAAATTGCGTCTTTAGTCAAAAGGTGCGTCTTTGAAAAATTTCCATTTTTGAACTTGGCATACCAATCACGAGCGGTTCTTTCAACTATGGCACCCTCTCCATACACAACACAAATGTCGCGAGCAGCTTTTACGGCCTTAGAACCTCGATTAAAAGCAAAAAGAAGGAGATGTCGAAAATGCTCATTTTTCTCAACTTGACATTCCATTTTAATGATCTAAAAATTAACATAAATTAACTCGAACAAAAAAAAACATAGATTCCGGTAGAACAAAATATCCTCTTTCGAATGATTTAAAACATTATGCCAAAAACATTTAATGATATGCGGAATGTTAAAATTAAAAAAAACGGCGGAAACTTAGTTGCCAACCTAATAATTAATAAGTTACCAAAACTTCGAAAGTCATGCCGTCTTATTTATAAAGATTCCTCTGTATTTTGTACTCATTTTTACTTTATATATCATGGGATATGAAGAAACTTAAGGCCCTTGTACAATGCGAGGATACGAACAAGAGAATAACGATAGCGATAGACGATATCCAATGAAAGATCTGCTTTTTTGAAAATGCAGTGTTCTCATTAGGTATTGCTTATCGCTATTGCCTCGCATTGTGCAGGCTTTTAACATTTTGTTTGTTGAACATCCATGTGTAACATTTGCCTTCTGCAAAATATGAGTGACTCACTTAAGTTCGATATATTCACATTATCAGTTGTTTTTTAAAGTACTATGTATACTTTATCAGACAGTCTTTTTCTGTCAAAATTTTGTTATATTGCATTTACTTTCTAATAACATAGGTGTGCCTCACTTTTATTATTGTTAATTGTTACATTTTTAATATAATATATTCTGTACACTTTATATAATTGCGCTGAAGATGGTCCACAAAAGGACCGAAACGTATGCTTTTTGTTATTGTATTTAGCACCTAATGAATTGAATGAATGTACTTAATTTAATTTTGTAATAAAACATATGCACACAAATTATCGCGCTGTCTTTTGATTGCCTTCTGTCTCGTTTATATAATATATTCATATTAAGAGCTTTTATTAATTATCTTGATCGAATATTTTAAGACATGCAGATTCTACGCGTCATAAAAATATAGTATCAAAAAAATGCTTTAAATCAAACAATATAAATTTGTAATAAAAAAAAACAGTATAAAAAAACACTTAAACAACATAGTTAGAAATTGAAGAATTTAAATTATATAGTTACGCAAAGTATAATATAGATGCAATAAAAACTAAATATTAGCAATTATAAATATTTAATTAAATATATAAATTTAAATAAATGATTAATTTAATTTAAATAAATGAATAATTTATAAATTGTATAATTCATATAAAAATTGAATTCTTATTTTGTTTAAAACAGTTAATTTTGTAACGCATTCCCCATCGTTCCCGACATGTCGTCCGTCGGAGGTCTGTCGCCCGACGAACACCAGCCGGACAGAGGCGCTTAGCGCCCTATTTTTAACAAACATGTATGCAGCCCTTATACGGCCGCCGAGCAGCGCCGAACACTCCCGAAGAGTGCCGAGCGCCATAAGCTAAAAATCACGCGTCATTTCCCCCACCCCGAAAGGGTGGGGGATTAAACGACGCAGGTACCGTTATGCGACGGGTATAAAAAGCTCGAAGATCTCTGATCTGTACCAGACCGGTATCTGATTCCGCTCGAGCAGTACGCACGAGAAATTACCAGACACCGAAATCGTCAAAAAACAGAGGAAAGGAGGTTGACGTGTTTGCAGCCTCCGTCGAAAATTCTCGACTATCTGCTCCAGAGAATCCTTCCGAAAAACCTCCGTATAGACAGAGAGCGGACGGGTTCGCCGCTCTTCTCGAGCATACTCGAGCCTTACAGTTGTTACGTCTCAGGGACGCTCTTTTTCTCTCTATACCTCAGTTAGTAAGAAAAAGTTGCTCTCTACTTTTATAGGGCAACCTGCTTCCACCGGCTATACCCCAGGGACGCCGAGAGCTAGGACT
>JBCEZX010000036.1:4343986-4355313 GCA_039654345.1 Cataglyphis cursor
CACGCGCGCTACATTGAAGGAATCAGCGTGTGTTCCCTGTATATATGTGTATGTATAGACCGCATATTTTTTTTAAATATTATAATTTTTTTTCACATATAATAAACATCTGCAATCTAACAATTAGTATAAAATGATAATAGGATATAATTAATCTCTATCTCTATCTTTATGCAGGAAAAAAGGAGATAGGACCATATTAGAGCAGGGTATCATAAGTTTTACTGGAATATTATATTTATATTCCCGCTATTTATAAAAGATAAATAAATTTCTACAAAGAAAAAATTTGGAACATGCAAAAAAAAAATAAATCTTATGGAAATTATATAAAATCGTTGTTAACTTTACTGTTCTTATGCAAAGGTTATTGAATTCGGTATACTTTAGTAATAGATTGGCATTGTAAAACCGCGTTATATGTTTATTCATGCATGCATTTCACCTCTTTTTCTCTTTCACTTTCATACATATATTTATCTTTATATATTCACATACACACGGGCATATATGCAAGCACACAGACATATTTAATAATTGATAATATTATATGTATGTGCCATGTTTGTGTTATAACAATTCTTTATTTCTAAACGGTAGAAAATACTTTTATTTACGCAATAGTGCAAAGAGGGATTGACGGAGTCTGCATGCATTGCAATAATTAAATCCGCGTTCGCTGCACGCAAGCGGAAGCCTACGCTTGGAGATTAATTTTTATCTCTCTCGTCCTGATAATTCCATTTTTGACATACAACAAGTGATATAACTCTTACAGCTTTTATAACGCATCAGACAGAGTCCAAGGATCTCCAAGAATCCAAAATTAACATTAAAAAATAAAATTAAATACAAATCTTTAAATTCAAAAAGAATAAAAATACAAAACCTTTTTTTTGCACAAGAAAAGTTGAAAATAACGTTTCAAAAGATTATTCATTAAAATTTAAAAAAATAAAAAAAACAATTAATATCAGCATAATCTTATTGCAAATATATTTTCATTGACTCGAGATATTATTCCCAGGATGTCTCTTTCTCTTCTCTCTCTCTCCCGACTCAAATCTTGTAAACAAAATTTTCTGATCTTCCAGCTATTTTTTGTTCAAAGGTAAATAGAATATTTTAAAGATTTTTTGGTGCAATTTTCTAAAATAAATTATTTTATTGTGTGTGTTTTCTAATGTTTTTTACTTATATAAAAGAAAAAAACAGAGCTTCTTTTAAATTTCAAGTATTAGATTTGTAAATGTTAAAAAGAACTAAATAACTTTCATAAGAAAAACATTTTTCATTTGTATATTTTCATTTTTTATCACTAAAATTTACAATAAAGAATATGTACTGCGTATTCAATATTTATTTAATTTTAAAATATTGGATATAGAAACTGACAAAGAGAAGAGCCAGACGTGCTTGACGCCAATTCAAGCGGCGATTTTTCTATGAGTAGTTCTCAATAAGAAAGAAATTGTGTTAGGTTTTAGAGCACGCGTTTGTCCGAAAATTAATGTAAATAATTTTAAATTAAAAAAGTAGAACTTAACTGCTTTGCGATGTGCAATAATCGAAGCGGTGGCGTGGCTTAGCGGATAGCGCTCAAGTCTTGTAAGTAGGATCGCTGGTTATAGAATCCCTGTATGTAATTTTTTTTTAGTTTTTGTATAATTTTTTTTTCTCTTTCAACAGGTTTTTAATATTAAAAAAAAAAAAAATTACGCGGATTTTTTAGAATAACAAATAATTTTTAATTATTTGTTTCATATTTTTCGAAAAAAATTTGTGCAATGATATCGAAATGTTTTTTTATAAAAAAGATAAGAGAATGAACAATGTTTAATTCAAGAAATATGTTAATTAAAATAAAATAATAATTAATAATAATAATTAATAATAATAATTATATAAACAACAAATTTACAATTTAAAAAATTTTTTTTCTCTTACAAATAATTTTATTATTTTTCTCTTTGACAATATTTTATAATTAACATTAACATTATCATTAACATTATATTAACATTAAAAAAAAGAAATTTTTAATTGTAAATTTGTTTATGTAATTATTATTATTTTATTATTTATAATTATTATTTTGTTTTAATTAACATATTTTTTAAATTATACTTTGTTCATTTACTTTTCCCTTACTGTTCCTTTACTTTTTTGTAAAAAACATGGTGATATCATTGCATGAATTTTCATCGAAAAATATGAAATAAAATGTTAAAAATTAAATGTTATTATAAATATTATACAAAATTTGCATAATATTTATTTATTTAATGCAAAATGTTGCTAGAAAAAGAAAAAAAAATTACACAAAAACGAAAAAAAAAATTACATACAAGGATTCTAACCAGCGATTCCGCATTTACAGGACTTGATCGCTATCCGCCACCGCTTCGATTATTGCACATCGCGAAACGGTTAAGTTCTACATTTTTTAATTTAAAATCTTTTACAATAATTTTTAGACAAACGAGGGAGAAGCGTGCTCTATAACTTAAACACAATTTCTTTCTTATTAAGGACTACTCATAGAAAAATCGCCGCTTCAATCGGCATCGGACACGTCTGGCCCCCTTGTAAGATATATAGTACATATACATTGTATTTATAATATATTTTAAACGCAAATAAAATTTATTTTGCTTATTATATTTGTTTACAATATGAAAGCAAAATTATCAGAGATTTTTTTTTTAAATTCCTGAGGTTCAATAAAATTGCTTGAGAATTTCCTGATTTTTTCTAGGTATAAAAGAAATCCCTGAGAATTTAAAGTTTTCCAAAATTATTCCAAAGATTTCAAAAATTATTTTTTTGAAAAAATTGCCACTTTGAACGTTTGAAAGATTGAAAAAATCAAAAGATTCATGTAAATTACAAATTTGAGAATTACAATCTTTGAAGAGAGAGAGAGAGAGAGAAACTGGAGTTCCGTAGACTCTAAATCGCGCTATAAGTATATAACACCATCTAAGATTTCGCCTAACACATCTTTGTTTTGAGTTCAGCAAACCGTTATTATTTACAATATGCATGTGTACAGATTAAAATGCTAATCGCCTCATTTTAAACCACTGTATGTGGCAGGTGACTGGCTGTCGAACCTAAAGTTGCATTTATGAGGACACGTTAGATACCGTAGAAAAAAAAGATATCACGAAAAGATATCACTTTTGTGCATATGAATTTTTCCTTGTATCTTCTATGCCCTCGTTTTATGTATTCGAAGGGATAACATATATGATGACCTCGACAATGTACCATTACATCACATTATATTACATATTATACTTTGAGCTCCGATAATGTCTTTTCAAGCTATATGAATTGTAGATAGAGACATACTTTAAAGCACAGGTCCATTTAATCACATAATGGACGACGCGTTTTTTTTTCTTTTTGCATGTCTATATATATGTTAAGAATTAATGACTAAACGACAACACTTGTCTTGCCTGTCTCTTTGTTTCGATGACACGCTGCAACAAGTTCATAGTAAGCATCGAATAACATTATGTAAGTAGCTCTGTTCATCCCAAAGATTTGTTCGACATTTTCTTGCGCCAATGATCTTTGGAATAGAAAAAAAAATGCAGATATTTTTATATTTGTGTCCAAAAATTCAAAGTTCTGATAACTGACTAGAAATGATTAAAAATGACTAGAATTTTCCATTTCCAAAAAGTCAAAAGTGCAAAGAAAACTTTCTCTTGGAAGTGACACCATTTGATCTCCATGATGAATCAACAATACATTGCAGTGCTGAATTTTTTAAAATGATGCTTGATATATTTATGAACCTTAGAATTGATTTTTTAATAAATAAGAGTCAATTGCACCAACAGTTATATTTAATTCCAGCGCTTTTTCCTATAAAATTAAAGAATTCAGTACAATAAGCTGTAAGTAACTAACTTACTTTCTTCAAAATTTGAAAAAAGTCATTGTTTAATATCATTTTTTCATTAAATAAGAAATTCTGATAAGTAAGAATAAAATATATAAAATCTAATTTAGTTTCTTCAAAATTTGAGGAAAGTCTTTTTTAATATAATCTTTAAACTTCTGATTCCTTACTATATCTATATTAAATTATGACATTTGAAGAATAAAATAAACTTTTTCTTTACATTCGTCGAAAAAAATTAGTTTTTTAAAATTTGAATTTAGTTTGATAATATAAATTGCTAAAATATACAAAAAATTCCTTTCTTTATTATTACCTGATTATACTATATAATAAATAAATAATATATATTTAATCTATGTATCCAAATTTTCCAATGAAAATAATTTTTATGGCAACAAGATTTAAAAAAAGTTATTTACTACTTATCTATGAATTGAAAGAGAAGAGTTTATTTATTTCTCTCTGTCCCTGATATTTGACAGATATATGTTATCAAAAATATGATAAAACTAATTTAATTCAAGATATAATATAAAAATTTATATATACGAGAGTCATTTCATAAATAAATGCACGATATGGTAATGTGGATGATAGAATCCCAACTAAACTTTTGGACATTTGTAATAGAAGATTTGAGAAAGTGATACGTGGCTTAAAAATTTCCATAGTGCGTGTTCATTATGAATTGATGAGTTCTAGAAATAGCTTTTACAAACGCTTCAGGTACTATGAAGAATGAAAATCAATGATCGTATATTAAGATTGAAATGGCCAATAGATGTTGCACAATGCTTTGCGTAAAGTTTGAAGCAAAATTACATTTTGCGAATCTGTTTCTGTACAGCAGTCAAGCAGTAAGAGATCTATTGGAAATTTTTCTTTTCTGCAAATAATTCGTCAAAACACGGAATAGTATCTGATCATCACAAATTTCACACACTGTTAATGTCTTTAAATTTTTGGCCACATAAAGTGGCCAATCTAAATAATCGTTGATCTTCACGCATCACAGTACCTGAAGCGTCTGCAAAAGTCATTTCTAGCAAATTCTCGTCAATTCACAATGAACATTAGGGAAGTTTTTAAATCACGTATCGCTTCCTCAGGTTCTACACTACAATTATCCAAAAATTTCGTTGGATTTGCATTATCCAGTATGCAGCATTACCACATTTTGCATTACTTATGAAATGATTCTCGTAATTTCTCAATTTTAAGATGCCATAATTTAGTAGGCGGAACAAAGAAAGATTAATATTAAGATTAGGTTTCTCAATACTTCAGAAAATAAGTAAATTGCACACTAAATTTTTCAACTAAATTTTAAAATTGCAGATAACAATAGCAAATCATCAATTCAATTTTTTTGTAATTAAAAATTAAATTTTGATATTAAAGAATAGTTTTAAAAAATGTTTTCTTATTGTTAGATTAATTATATATATAAATTAAGAATGCTTCAAATTTATGAATAAGAAGAATATAAAGAATGTCTAATGATTATAAATTAAATGGCATTTTGACAGAACAAAACAATTTAATTTTACATAATTTGTAAAAATTTTAATATTGGATAACAATAGAACATTGAGTTCTTTGACTTAACAGAGCATTATAGTTGCTATAATATAAACATGAAAAAAGTGATTCATGTTGATGCAATTAACTGTTTCAGTATATAATAACATTGCTTCAATTACACAGGATATTACAAAATTTAAGCATAAAAATCTTTAACAGAAAAGTTTGTAGTAAATTCAATAATAAAAGCATATGCCATTTTTTAATTCCATGCTTTTAATAGCTTTCTAAATATGATATGATTTAAAATTTCTTTGTCTCTATTCATAGTAGTTAGAGCATAATCTTTTATCAAGCATCAGTAATGGATTAATGGATACAATCATTAATACAATCATTAATATCATTATATTATATGATTCAAGGATAGAAAACTCCTCAATTCATGATTGATAAAAAAAATTTTAAATTGATATATTTAAAAAGCTTGCACAGAATAAAAAATTGCATACACTTTTATTACTTAGTCTCTCACAAAAGTGTAATGTTTTTATGCTCAAATTTTGTGACATTCATATGCTATAATTCACATAGGAAATGTAATCGCGCTATGTGCCCATGATATAACATACCTTATAATTCTAGAAACGCGCCCAATGGCAGAGAATTGCTCTTTTCCTTATATACATATACACATTTCTAATGCATAGAAATATTGTTCGCGAACGATTTAGCTCATTTTTAAAGCGACAAGTTAGAAAGTTCGCAACAAAGTCATAAAGTTTCGTACCTCATAGTCTCTTATTCTTGTTATCCCCTTTCTTATTCCTCTTTCTGTTTTTCATTTTAGGACAGCCTAAAGGTAGCAGAGTGTAAAAAAGGATGCAAATTTTTGCATGTGGTTGCTTGTATTCGTTAACTTCATTTATACAAAAGGATTCTCTAAATAAAACTACATAAATTCGGAGTATTGGACGCGTTATCGGAATGCACAGATTCATTCATTCTTTTCTCTGTCTTTTTTTTTCTAAATGCTTTCCTTAGAGCGTATCTTTCCCCTCTTCTGCTGTCTTCTTTTTTTAATAGCGAGGTGGAAGAGCGCCGGATACTCGCATTTAATTCGTTTTGTTTATAAAAGACGCGTACAATGCGCGCATACGCAGTGGCAGTTTTTTCATTTTTTTTTCTATCTCTTTATATTCCTTTGCGTCTTTTATTATTATTATTATTATTATTATTATTATTATTATTATTATTATTGTATTACTATTATTATTGAATATCGCAAATGTATATCACGAGAAAGTGAGAGTTTAAGAAACCAGGAAAAAAGAAACATTTTAAATTCTTGTAAAAAGATTAATTTCCATGAAAAAATTCCACAAATTTTGAAACTCTTTCAAGCCTTTAAATTCCAATATTTTTGAAACTGAAAAAACTTTTAAGCTAGTTTTTGTGTTTTTGAATATCAGATTTGACCTTTATTTATCTAATTAATAATGTAACTTTTTAAGCAAAGTTTCCTTAAAATCTTGGTTTCCAACCTGTAAATTACATTGATATAAACTCAAAAGTTTATATCGTATCATTTTCAATTTCTTTTTACTAGAGAACTCTTGTAACAGCTCCAAAGACTCAACCTCTTAAATGAAAAAAAGAGATATCCTGCAGAATGATGTCAAAAACATGAACAAAACTATTTTAAAACACATATATACGCACAAAAGTGTCATGAACAGTGCGCGATATCGATTTTTGTCCACGATCCACGCGGATGGATAAATTTGCGAGGTATCCAACTTATTCTTCCTCAATAGATTGTACTTTTATAAGTCGACTAGCGCTTGTAGCGGCTGCTAGCTTGATTCACTCGAGGTGGACACGTACAACTGACGCTTGCCACGCCTTTGGGGATGCGAGTGGTCCTAGCTGCTGGTAGAAGCAATAGGGCTGACTGGGCTGAGAGGGCTACGCGCTGAATCCCTTAGAACACCAGTAAGCGTTATCACGAGCTTGCGACTGCCAGCATGATCGCGGTGTTCGCCTAACCAAATGCCCTGCCATGTGCCTAGCGCCAGTTTACCATCAGTGATTGGGATGCTTAGCGATGAGCCCAAAAAACAAGCCTTTACATGTGCTGGCTATAAAACATTAGAAAAAATTGATATTGTTTTACTGATGTTCTAAATTGTTTTGTATATCTAATACGGAAAACTTCAACAAACAATCAAAAAAATTTTTTAGACTTCTTTTTTAAATACTTGATATATGCATTAAAATTAGAAAATGAATAGTTTCTTTCTTTTCTCATAAAAATAAGTCTGTATTTCTTGAAAAATAATTATAGACATTTATTAACACATTGTGGACCATGTAAACTGAATTTTGTGAAAGGCCACTTCTCGTGCATTTTCAGAATATATCTTATCATCATGTAAATGTATTAATTAAAACAATGCCAAGGTAAGGCTCAATCAAGTTTTTCATCTGTGAGCTCTCCTATTCTGAGTAGTTCACCAAGAGACACATGTTTTTTTTCTTAGTGATAAAGCAAAATAATCATTACTGTCATTATTATTACTATCATTATTGTTATATCTTTTCATTGTTGGAATGTCTCACAAAAGTTTAATATAACTTACTAAAAATTTAAAAAATTTTTTTATAAGTTCTGAGAAAGCACTTGATATAAAATATTCACTTAATACCAATAAAATGCTTTCCTAAAAGAATAATTATTTATTTAAATTAATTATTTTATTACTTATCCCTTATGCACACTATATATAAATGTTTATCTGACAATATCACAAGAAAATATTCAAAAATGTCAATTTATATCTCTGATTTTTAATGCTTCAAAAATCAAAAATATCATTTCACATATCTGCAATATATTAATATATTACATAATTAGATTTGATTAGTCCATTAGATCAAAATGCATCAAAATATGTACAGGGTGTCCAGCGTCAATCGCATCACATGTCGTATGCAGATAAAGCAGATAAAACTGAGGAGAAAAGTCCTGTACCATTTTTTTTTTATAACACTTAATAAGAGAGTTATTGAGTAAAGTCTGGTCAATCATCGCCAATCTTTAGCCAGAGGCACGTTAGTGAGACGCTATAAACAGCTGAGCGCTCACGCACACATGCTAGGCGCGCGGCTCATTGACGTGCGTCCAGCTAAAGGTCGGCGCTGAATTGCCAGACTTCACTCAATAATAACTCTTTTATTAAGGTTTATCGAAAAAAATGGTATAGGACTTTTCTTCTCAGTTTTGTCTGCTCTATCTGCATACGACATGTGATGCGATTGACGCTGGACACCCTGTATATGCAAAATATATATATATATATCATTGAGACTAAATATGGTAAAACAGTTAGCCATTATAATATAAAAAAATGATAAAATAAAAGAATAATACTTTTAAAAAATATCTTAAAAAATTTTGAATTTACCATATCATCAGGCCCTTCACAGCTATGTCTATATTCCAAGCCTTCAGGAACTATTTTATTAAGCATCATTTCCATATCGTCTCTCACATCTGGATCCCAACTCTCATTTAATGCTAAACTAGCTGAAGTATGCAGAACTATAGAAAAGAATTAAATGTAGCATTTATTGCTCCTTTAAAGGAAAATATACATACATGTTATACTATGTAGTTATTGAGTTACAATGATGTCAGATAAATAAACTATCAATTTCTAGCCATCTAAAAGCACACACAACTACTGTATTCAATCAGATTATTAGTAATAATATACATTAGTGCTCACTTTGAATATGGCAGAGACCAATGGAAAACTGACAGAGTTCAGGGACCTGTCTGAGGATTTCCTCGGTAACAAGGTGAACGCCCCGATGCTGCGGTCTGAGATTAATCTTGGTCTGGAACCAGCCGGAGCCGATTTGGATACCGCGGTTAGAGGAGGCCATGGCTGCACACAGTTGAACGATGCAAAGGGAGGGAGGGAAGGAGGGAGAGAGAGAGAGAGAAAGAGAGAGAAAAAAGAAGAAACCTAAACGTTTCTCCTAGAAACTGGCTAATCTTTAGCACTCGATGGATTATTCCAAGTAGTCGATGCAGGATGCCATTTTCCTTTTGATGTTTATAGATAATCTATCGCGCCCCAATTTCTCTGCCGAACACTCGTCGGAGCCGCGAAAGGTTAGGTTAAGTTAGATTAGGTTAGGAGAAAAATAGATAGGTGATACGGTATAAGGAGAAAAAAGGGGGACAAAGAAAGAAAGAGAGAGAGAGAGAGAGAGAAAGAGAGAGAGAGAGAGAGAGAGAGAGAGAGAGAGAGAGGTGACGACGTGACGTACACAAGATGTACATATGCATACAAGGCGTGCACGCATTCGCGTATACGCATAGAATCTGTCACTGCGATATGAGCTGTCACTCACCTACCTATATTTACACGTAGCAGTCGAAGGTAGCGACAAACATGCGTTACCAGACTGTAACCTCGTGATAGAAGATCACGTGATATATCTATATATATATTGGATAAACTGATAATCAAAAATGGTGGACGGCATACGGCGTGCGACGCAACCGTATGTGCCGTACTTGCTGTACACTACTAATGTACAGTGTACACTGTATAACGTATTAGCCTTTGCAAGCAAATATGGCGGCACTGCATATGGCATTACAGTACCTGCACGCATATACTGCTGATTGTGAGTTCTATCACCGACCAGAGAGAATTCAAGGGAGAGTGGAACGGATTCATCGGAAGTCCACCATTTATAAGTCATATTTTAGGATGTGGATGATAAAAATGAAATCATTACATATGGTTTCTAGGTTTTATAACTACGGGAGATTATTATTAGTACAGAATTGCACACATGACGAATCGCTAAAGATTATAATTTAAAATTTAGAAACAGATAAAAATATGGATAGACTATGGATGCGTTCCGTTTCATGCATTGAGCGCATAGATCGCCTGAAAATCTATAGTTCACGTTACATATATTATAGATTTCCAAGCGATCTATGCGCTCTATGCGTGAAACGGAACGCAACCTATATCATAAGGTGAAAAAAAATTAAAAATTCCGTATTGTATAATATGTTAATTATTATAATGAACGTTACTGTAAAACCTTTGGTAAAAGCTATTTAAACTTTCCTAAGAAAAATTGGTAAAATAATATAGTAAAAACTAGTTTTAAAATATAGAATAACAAAATCAAAAAATCATATAACAGAAATGATATAATAAAACATATAAGGTCATCGGCACCCAGTAAAGAGAAAAAGAAGTGGAAATGTAAAAGAACCGAAAAATATTTAGTTAACAGGATTTATATTATATTACGCGTTAAATACCTGCTTATAAAGAAGAAGATAAAAATATAAAACTATGATTAATAATGAATGTGACAATAAAACAAAAAGAAATGTTATTAAATTATTTAAAACGCAATCCCGAATTAGTGAGGGGTAGAGTAAATAGAAAGTACAAAAGTTATAATAAGTCGACAGATTGGCGGAAAAATTTGAACAGACTTTGTTGACATAATTTGGCGGCAGATTGGCCGCAGATTGGCCGCAGAAACCGAGCAGAGTCTGCTAACATAATCTGCTGACAGATTGACAGCAGAAATCAAGTAGATTCTGCAGCTTCTAGACATTTATATAAAAGGGACATTTAAATGGATTTAAAAAATCCCAAGTAACAAAATGACAATAAATTTTGGTCACAAAATAACATAAATAATTAGACATCTTAAATTAGGTCTCATGAAACCCAAAAATGATGTCAATAATCGATATACCAGGTGTGTCGGTAATTCTTTTCCGGTTTTTTCGCTAAAGAAAACACGTTACTTAGAATGGATAGTTAAA
>JBCEZX010000036.1:4510662-4522462 GCA_039654345.1 Cataglyphis cursor
ATGTATTAACCGGGTGGTCGGTGGGGACTGCAGGGCAGCGGCCTGCAGTCGGTTTCAGCGTCGGTGTCGGTGACGCGCCGCGTGTCCCCAAAGCAGGGTCGGAGGAGGCGCTATTGCGCAAGGTTCGGACGATCAGGCGTGTGAGCCGTAGTGCTCGAGAATGCTCGAGGAAAGCGGCAAACTCGTCCACTTTCGTTCTGCTACGGGGGTTGTTGGGGAGGAGTCGTCTCCAGAGCAGATAGTCGAGAATACTCGACGGAGGCTGCGAACACGTCAACCTCCGGTTTTCTGTCTTTCGACGGTTTCGGAACGGTTACTGGTTATCTCTCGCGTACTGCTCGAGTGGATTCAGGTGCCGATCTGGTACAGATCTGTGATCTGTCGGACTTTTTATACTCTTTCGGTAACGGCGCCCGCGTCGTTTAACGTCCTCCGCGGAGTGGGGGAAACGGCGCGGGAATTCTTTAGCGGGAGCTTTTTAGCTCGTAGCGCTCGGCACTTTTCGGCAGCACTCGGCGCTACTCGGTGGTCGTGTGTGGTTACGATTAAAATAGGGCGCTAGGCGCCTCTGCCTTTGCCCGGCTGGTGTTCGCCGGGCGGCAGACTTCCGACGGGCAACATGTCGGGAACGATGGGGGATGCATCGTTACAACTGTAATTTATATGAGTAGGAAATTACTACTAACGTGTATATAACCTGATACATTCTTGTTATATTGCGTGTTACAATTCGTTTCATTATGACAATATAATAGTTATATATTTGTGTTTGCTGAGCGTATACATTAAAACATATGACGCATAAAATTATAAATAGAATTCTATCTCGAATCAGAAATTCATGTTAACATATGTCAGATCTCTTTTAGATATCATAAATAAAAACTCTATATGTTGACATAATTTAGATATCTTAAAGACGTTCAATTTAAGAAATCTTTCAGACATCATTTTCGTGATATCTTTCTGTCTTTAAAAAACGGCGCATTAGATAACATTTTGGTATCTTTATATAATCTTTTAGAAGCTTTTTATGTTATCAGGTTCAGAAATGCGATATCTTTTAGAAATCTTTTTGATTACATATTGTTTTCTGGGTTTTGTCTCCCCAACATTTTCTTCAACTTTTCTTCATTTTTCTACAGTAGTTGCCATATATTTTCTTCTACTAGTTCCTAACCTCTTTACCGATCTTTCCTTCAGATTTTTCATAATTGCCATTTATCTCTTCCTCCGCGACCTCCGATCTTGTTTGCCGAGTTCCAATCTTCTTTATCGACCTTTCATCCTTACGAATCAGCCTTTTCCTCACTTTTCAATCTGCCGCCTAGTTCCGAATCTCTTTACCAATCTTTTCTCCAGATTTCCATAGCTCCATCTTTTCTTCCTCCGCGACCTCCGAACTTCTTTGCCGACCTTCCATCCTTACCGATCATTCTTCTACCTCAATGGATGCTCTCTTAATACCGTCTTCTTTTCTTTCTTTTCCTCTGCTCTTCTTTCATTTCCTATCTTCTCTTCATTTCCTCGCCTTCCTCTTACCTTCCTCCTTCTCGTCTCACTCTATTTTTCTTTCCTTTCTACATCTTTCTGCAAATCATCCTCACTTTTCTTCCTTCTAACTACACGATCTTTCCTCCATCACTCTCCAACCGGAAGTCTCAATTTTCTGGCAGTATTAAAATCGATATTTTGAAGTGCCATCAATTCTGTGGTTTTCCTCTTCAGATCTCCGGGCATTCCCTTGACAAAGAGCGGTGATTGCCATTACAATTTATATAACTGAGTATATTTAAACATAGATTAAGTTCATCATGTTTGTCCACAAATCAAGCCTTTAGCAGTATTTTTACAAAATTTAGTCGAGTTAAGTTGACCACAATTAAAACATTGCCTGCTGGGAATATAAGGCGATATCTCAAGGCGAGTTTTCCATAGATAGACGTGAGAAGGAATCGTAGTAGCCCTCAAATTTAATTTCACTGAAGTAGAATTTACATATCTGATTTCACCATTCATGTGTGTTCTAATCTTCATATGATAAATATCATCTTTAATAAAGATTAACGTAGGATTATATATTATTGTTTTTCAATTCGGACCAAAGCTTATCATTGGAAACATCTAAAAGAACGCCTTTGATTACCATTTTCCGATATAAGAGAAACCATGGAATTGAAATTTCATAATTGGATTCGCGAACATTTTTATTAGAGATAGCATTATTCGCACCACTTTTGTTAGCAAATGTGACGGACCACCCACATAGCACAGTATGTCTTATGGACATTCATTTTATGTCCATTTTATTCATATCCGTATATCCACGGATATGAAATAACCGGAACGTCCATCATATATCCGATTTGAGACATCCGTCAATAGCCAATATTAAGACGTCCACAGGATGTCCGATCTTGGGCATCAAATTCATTACAGCATAAGATATCCATAGAATATCCTAATTTGATCGACATTAACTCCCAAACTCAGACTAAATGAGTCATCCATAAGATTACCTGAAGATATTTCTAATTATTACATATATACTTCTTTTACTTATTTTTTTTTTGTTAAAGTATTTGTCAATTTTATTTTATCTACATTAAAAAGTAAAAAACATTTTTTGTTTTTTTTTGTATTTACATATTAATTGTGCACACGCTCGTACGCACATGCGTGCTTTTGCGCATGTGTGTCAGTCCGTCGATTCCTATAATCAAATACTAGTCGAATAATCCAGCATCATTTTGGTTCTGCGGCCGATTAAAAGAAAAAAAAGTGAATGAACGGACGTGACAGGATAGACGAAAATTAGGCACACATCAATTATCTCAAATTGTAAGTTAAATAAATTAGTATTATAAAAATATAATATAATAATATATAATATATAATATATAAAACTACCCATACAGAACCTGCACAGAACATTGCAGTTACATTGCAGTAATGTTACAATCTTGCAAGTTGCAATGTAATATTTTTTAAACATTACTGGAACGTGTAATTGTAATATTAAATGATAATGTTACAGCAACTTTCCAAAAACATTTTGGTAACAATACAAAAATTTTGGTAACAATATTTGGTAATCGTTAGTTTGTTTGTTTACCGCTATAAGACGTGCGTTGCACTATCTATCTCGCATTTAATTTTTAGTCACAATGATTATATAAAGGTTGCAAAGAGCTAATGTTATAATGTTTCAATAAAATTATTTTGCAATATGTCTGCAACCTTTCTGTGTTGTATGGGTATAGTAATGTTCCGGCATGCACGGATTGTCTTATGTATATCATTTGAGAGACATGTATCTAATGTTTTGACATCTCGATATCAGCTACAATAAAATATTCAGTAAAAAATAGGAGCATTTATTTAAAAAAAATTTTAATAACATTGATCTTGGTAATGCAAATTGATTTATTATTCTCTTAAAATAAAATAACTTTGTTCAAAATATTATTTTTCAATATTATGCATTTTTTTTCAAAATATTTTAAATATCGGCATTTAAAATGAGTTATCCTATTATATATATTTAATTATTTCATATCGATTAACTTAGGATAGCACAAAAGACATTTACAAACATCCAATGGATATTATTGGGATAGAATTTCGTTGTAGTTGGACGTCCTAAGTATATCCATTTTAGGATGTCATAGATACCTTATAAGTGGACATATAGGCATCCTCAGTATATCCTAAGTAAGTCCTTAGGTTTTACACGGATAAACCTTGGGTATCTGAAAATCCCTCCAGATATATCCGATGGACATACCTCGGATCTACTTTTGCTATGTGGGCATTTATTTTTACTAATCCGTTCAATTACTAAAAATTGGGTGGCAAATTTAATAAGCGCCCTAGAAACCTCAACATCCATAGGAGGTTTTGTGGGATCATCTTTAGCAGATATTTTAAACGACACGATAATTTTGTATGGACCAGGATATGATTTAATATAAATATGTTCTTTGTCAGAGGAAGGTACCGCATTCGAAACAGTTTTCGATTTTTTCAATATATACTCTTCATTAATATTATTTTCATTTTTTGTATCAAATTCTGCAATAGGCTTTGCTATCTTTTTAGAAAGCATTGATTTGTTGTCGTAACCAGATCTTTTCTTAGTCATCTTAAGGGGATTTTTAGTACCTTGTGTTTCTTTTTATAAACTTGAGAATAATTTGGAAGATAATAATTTATCTTTGGATGTTCGCACAATTCATTATCGCACAAATCAGTCCATGTCGATCCGTCCGCCATAAGGCGGGAAAGAGTAGACGGCGAATCTATGCCATAAAACAATGAAATGCTGCTTAATATAACGCCAATAATATTGTAAATAAGCAAAAAGTTGAAAAAACAGCAATTTTAAACACAAACTGGACTTTTAATACTAATAAATATAGCAAAAACACTAAATAATAATACCGTAACAAAATGTTATATGTTGATCTCAGCGTTGCTAGGATATCTGTCATTAGAAGAAGTTTCCAAATTGTATTCGTGGCGTCATTCAACGATAGTATTAAAGCTATACTATTAAACACAGAGAAGCGACCAACTGTAAGAGGCAGTTGCGTTTGCACGTTCGGCTGACTAGAAGTATATCTAAGAGAGATTATAATAAATTCAGTTTTTGTAATTTATAATAAGTTTTATAATAAGTTCAATTATAATCAAACTCTATTCAATATCCAAGCTATCTCCACATATTCTTCTAACAATTACTCTTATTTATTCTTAACTTTATCCAATATTTTTATCTAATTAACTCGTACGTTTGTTTTAGCAAAACACTTATATATAAAAAATATGTATAGAAGAACAATATTATTACGTATGTCTTATAAAAATTTTTTCATGTGCAAGTTTGACTGCATTATCCATATAAATTTATAGTAATTATTTATAGTCATGCGCATAATGATATTTCTATATACGTATGAAGAGAATATAAAGTACTAAAAGAGAAAAAAAAATAATTAAGAGTAAAATAGACAATATGGAAATCTGCATGGTATTGTATTTTTCTACAAATTAGCGAAATAAAATTTTCATTCAAAGATTTTTAATCATATTGTATTATAACTACTGTCACATAAATATTGGAAATCATTTTATTTTTAACACAGTTAAATATCTTGTAATCACATCGGGACCAAATAGCACCTTTTTGTTTTAATCTTTCTTCTCAATTCCCATTCTTGAAGTGATGAGTACAGTCATACAGGAACAATAATTGGCAGGTTTGAGGTAACATAAAAATCCAATGATAATTAGAAATAAAAAGTATATCGATTAACGTATTATTTTTTTTTATTCATTTTCAATGAAGCTGCATCTGTGGTATCACAACAATGCCCTTGCAAGTACAAAATGCCTCGAGAATCAGGAGAGTTCATTTATTTTTAATAAGTAAAGAGACTCTCTATGTCTTATAATGCGTCGCATATAAAATGGATGCGAATACCAATCATAATAAAGTTTAGATTGGTGAATGCAAATTATATATTTTGGTCCTTTGCCCATCGCTCTCGTTTGTTGTTAAACATTTTTCTTGTACAAATTTAATTTCGCAAAATAGTTAAATTAAATACAAATGAGTGCACAACAAACGTAGCATTCAATCATATCGTATCGCATTGGATTATTTCTAAGGTCACCGACATTGCAGCTGCACTTCCGGGCACTTTCGCTCTTCGCATTAAAAAAGTTTTCTCAAAATAATTTCCAACAAATTCAGATAGCAGCCCAATAAATATTATACTTAAAATGTCTAATAGCGTTATCGCTTATCATTATGATATACAAAACCTCGAGAGAAAAAAGGAAGAAAGAAAAAAGAAAAAAGCAAAAGTAGAAAAAGAATGTTTATTATGCGCTCTAAGTTGAGTTAGCTTAGAAAATAAGTAGATAAGGAAGGAAAGAAATAATGCGATTTGATGATTTTGTAAGTTAAACCCGTAAGTAAATAATTAGGTACATGGAAGAGAAAGAAATCAATATTCATAAATTAAACAAGAGCTTACAATATATATGTTGGTAAATATCTGCGTAAATATCTGTATGCAGAATAAACTTAAATACGACAAACTTGAGTGAAAGATATAAATGATATTTATTTAAGAGTCTACTTCAAATTATTTTTATGTAATATAAAAAAAGATATTGTTAATAATATAGCCCAAATAAATAAAAACATTTATTTACAATTGCATAAATAACAGTGATCATTTATTATTCATTATTGTAAATTGTTCCATGTAATATAGAGTTATATCAAGTCGTATGGACGGTACAAATACGAAATTTTTCAATTTTTTTACTACAGTGAAAGTTTAGTCTTTAAATTGATGTATTCTTAGATGCTCCTGCTTATTTCTATAAATTACATATCTTTCAGATATATGAACTCTTAAATCTTTGTATATATTTCTCACCCCTATTTTGTTTTAAAATCATAATATTACTTACATTCTTCTAGCATTATTAAAAAAATGAATAATATATAAATTTGGAATTTCAAAAACTATATAAATCAATTTGATTTATCTTATTGATTACTATAAAGTCATACTTTTTACTTGTTCTCTCTTTCCAATCTGTAAATATTCTTGAAAAGGGAAATTCTTTCAATGCTTTATATACGTTCTCATAATACTTAACATAACATTTCCCTCCATAATCCCTTATTATCTTTTACTGAAACCATTAAATGGGACAAACCAAAAAATATCCTATACGCAAAATATCTTTTTCATATAAAAAGAATCCTGGTAAAAGATAATAGATAAAAAAATAAATTTCTAAAATTAAAAAAGGAAAAGATAGAAGAATGTAAATAGTCTTTTTAAGGCCATATCTCTCCAATTAAATTTTAAAATTGAACTGCCGACAGGATATTGTTAAAAGATGTATAACAATAATATAAAACCTTTCCGATTAGTTGTTGATAAGCGTTTTTTCATGAGACATATTCTATATACTTGTTACAATTCGTCCATTCGTTAAAATAGAGAGCGAGTAAAATAAGAATCGATCGTATAAAACAAATATTATAATAGGAGAGAGAGGATAGAATTTGATCCAAATATTCAGGAGACAAAATAGCCGCGCTAATAGCAACAAAAACATTTTCGCAAGAGCTTCTCGACACGGCTGCATCATGCAACGTCTATAATGTCCATTTACATTATTACTATTCAACAATTCAAAATACTTATGATACACACAACCTTGAATAATCTCAACAGCTGCTCGTCTTAGCCGAACTAACTTACGCATACATTATAAATACAAAAGTAATTTCTCGCTATTGCTATGTTTCGTACATGTTCATTTATATAAACGCTCTTGATTGATTCTTAATTGGTGCCGCAAAATTCTCGCGTATCCTTTTTTATTTATCTTTTCACCGTAGAAAACACCTATTAATTTTTTTCTTATTAATATAATGTAACTAAAATATACTAATTAAGCAAAGTGTGTCAAACAGACACTACAATGGTCCGTACTACTAGTAATTCTACATAAAAAAATAAGTCAGAAAGACATAAAAAGAAATTTTGTTTTCGAAAAAATTGATTTGATCAAAAATTGAAAAATTAAAATTTTTTTTTCGTATTTTTGAAAGTTTATTTAATTTGTATTAAATATAAATGTTTACATGCCAATAAAATATAAATGAAGGATTTGAAATATTATATATTTTTGTAAGTATTGAAAAATGTGATTGTTAAAAGAAATGTATAAAATATGAAAAACATTTATTTTTCTTAAATAGAAATATTCTTCTTTTTGTGCATGTGTTCAGTTTTTTCTTCTCTCCCTCTCTGTCAAATAAGAGAAAGGGGAGAAAGAAGAGAAAAAAGAAAGGGAAAGAGGGAGAAGAAAAGGAGAAGAGAAAGGAAGGAAGGAAGGAAGTGGGAGAGAGAGAAAGAGAGAAAAAACTGTTATCAAAATAAATTAATTTAATTAATGTAATTAAGTGTTAAGTAATGTAAATAAGTGTTATTGAAAAGTTATGTACTCTTAAAATAAGAAGAACATTTATAATATTTCCATTTTTTAATTTCTTTGTCAAAACAAAGCATCACTTAAAAATATTTTGTTTTATATTTTTGTTCTATTTTTTTTTATGTAGAATTATTTGCTTTCACGATTGCGAACAAAGTTTATAGTAATCTATATATTGAGATATATCGAGATATTTTTCGATGTTTCCAAATCGATCCACAAAATCGAATTAGAAACAATTTCATTAATTTCAATGTTTTTATAATATGTTATACAGGCGAAATTATTGAATATTTCTCACCAAACATTAAATGTTGGTAAATACTATCTAAAAAGATACGTTTTTATATATTTTTTCGACTTTCTACATAAGCGAGGTCCATCACACATCGCCCGGTACTGTGAATGTGAAATAAAGTTTGAAAATGCATAGTTTTGTTTAGATTTTTGAGTTTCCAAATAAAACGAGGTCCACTCTACATCGTTTACTGTTCTAAAAACATTTAAATACATTTTCTTCTTATATCTTCTGTACTAGACGATATGGAGAGAGCGTGACTTCAAAAAGTCTTTGAAAAATCGAAAACATATACAAACTGTACATTTTTAGATTTAAATATATATTCGAAACGATCGACAAGTGAACTTTGCTTCACGTTGTTCAGGGCCACAACCTTGATCACGTACTTTAAAATCATTGCTATCAGTAATGCCTTAATATTCAGTTTTACTAAAATAAAACGTGTTGTACATTCTTGTTTGACAGATCAAATTTTATGATGGACTGTATTAAAAAGAATTAATTAAATATATCTCTTAATTCTTGAAGCGTATTTGTATAAATCCTTTCCATTTTTCTTGCATATATTTGAATTTAGCCGTGTGTTCTAGTTACATTAATATCTATTCATTTCATCTTAACAAATATAGGGATACGCAAGAATATCTCTTGCTCGCATATAGAATTACAATAGTTTACAATAAAATTATTTGACCGATCAAAGCCTTGCAATCGCCGCATCTTGCGCAAAATATACATTCGTGCGATTCTTGTTGCAATTTTATTGCCTCTTATCGTATCGTCTTATCGTATTATATTCGCAATAAAAAAATAATATTCAGTCAATGAATTCGGATCTTAATCATATTCGTGATTAATGGGAAGGAAAAGCTTTTTGTGGATTCTCCCGAAGATAAATAATTATGTATTACACGCGGTGTCAAAACTAAATCGAGTTACACGAGTGAATGATAGTTATTATTATGCAGTACTATTATATTTATCAACTACAAATTACTATTTATGTGTACTTTTAAATTTTTATTTCAGAAGTCTATTCTCTTTCCACTATTTTACGTAAATAATTATTGCTTAAGATTATTTTATTATGAATAATGCAATGTGTCTTTAGTTTTACGTTCATTAATTTCTGACTATGCATTAGCAATATCAATCAATTGTTTAAAAGTTATTTCAGTAATTTAAATTTTTGTATTAGATGTTATATAATTATTTCAAAACAATTGAAATATTTGGACAAAATTACAATAATACATAATACATCACATTTTTTAAAAGGCGGTATACTGTATTTTTATTGATTTTATCAAGGATAAAATATCTATCGATACCGAACTATCTTCCACTTAATTCGGATCGATCCACCTGTTTACGTAAGCTTTTCCTTCCTACGTATACAATTGTCACTCTTGCAAAATTTTCATATTATACAATGTCGATAATGTTGTTTACATTTTTGCCGATAGATTATTCGGCAAAACATATGCTTACAAAGGCGGGCAAAGGCACCCAAAGCGCTGACAACGTACTTTTCACAAATCAAGGGCGAATACAAGCAAATAGATGTTCGAATAAACGAACATCAAAACCATATGATGGATGTCTAGTAATTACAAATTAATTTTTAATCTTTTCATTTCCGTTAAAATTATTGTTGGATGTTACAACATATATAATATCATACTATAAGAAAGAAAAAATTATAGGCATAGAAGCCTACAGGCAAAAAAATTTCATACTATATGTGAATGTATTTCGAGTTCGTATTGCAATAATATTAATAAATTATTAATTCGATCGTCAAAAATCGAACGTGAAAGATATATGTATGCGTATGTATATCTGTATATGTATGTATATATGTACGTGTTTAAAATACAATAAATTAGAGTTTAAATAATATTCCAAAGAAAATATATATAGGAAGGAGACTGCGATAGATATATAAAAATAAGGGGAAAGAGAGAGCGGGCAAAAGAAAAAGGGATAAAGTTAATAATTTAATTAAGTAATATGTAAATCTCGCTGTCGTAACGAGCGTTTAAGTAGCGTCGGTTAAACAATCGCTTATTGACTAAAATCAAACGCATAGAATACTGATACATAAAAAAACATGTATATAAAAAGCCTCGGCCTTACCATTGTCAAGAAACAAATTCATGGCGCTTACTCGCAAAATAACTATAGGCAAAAAAAAAGTTCTTAAGAAAAAGTTATGATAAAAACAGAAGATGAGATAAGAAAAAAGTCGCGTCAATTGATAGAATATACTCAATGTCGCTGATAATAATATAATAATTAATGATTCTTAATAATAATAATAATAGCAATACTCAAATTACCATTATTATAAAAAATATTCTTTAATTCCATATTTAGTAGAGAGAGCTCAAACCTAATCTATGCTTTAATAATAATGTGTATAATTATTTAATTAATAATAAAATAATAATAATAATAATAATAATAATAATAATAATAATAATAATAATAATAATAATAATATCTAGGTATATGCGTGTATGTTTATATATATGATGTGTATGTGTGTAAAATCAATAATTAAAAACCTATAATATATGCCAATCACGACTGAGAGAAATATATAATTAACTAACCATTTTTGATATTCGCGAATAGCTTAGTTTCTCATTTTACTTTACTAAAAAAATGATATTCTACAATGTAGATCTCTATTAACACATTCAAGAAGCGAATTAGTTCGCTAATATCGTATATCTTTAGAATATGATAAATTCGTTTGTCCATCCAGGATTAAAATTTGACAAAATTATCAGCAAGAAATTTTAATAGATAGTAATACTAGAAAGAAATACTAAAACATAATACTAAATCGCATGGTGTTCGCGAATGTTGGATGGATATTGAATTTACTTCGCGATGGACAGTGATCTCAATATCTTTAAGCTTTATCGGCTAATTAATTAACAAAAAAAATCTCGAATATTTTTTTTTCATTTTAATGTTTGTTTGTTGTTTCAACTTTTATTATTTTACTTATTATGCCACTTTTAATAAGAATATATCACGATTTCCTTTATAATGATCTAAGGCTAATAGTTTTCGGTTTAATATGACATATTCCGGTTTAATCACACGATATTAATTTTCATAATATTTATATAATATATAAAATTTGTTCGATCTATTCCGATTCACTGTGCGGCATCAACGAGTTGCATTTTGTTCTAGGAAGAAAAAGAATATTGAATACTTATAAAAATGAAAAGATATTCACTCAAGGTATAAGAGACGCTATATATCGTCGCACTTATTTTATATGCCTCACTATGTCAGCCCTGAATTAATTGTAACGCGACGATACAATAGTGCTACTGTCATTTATCATGATGTTGAATAATAATATAGAATATTTCATACTTGCGTATGCATATATATATGTGTGTGTATGTGTATGTATGTATGTATGTATGTATGTATATATAT
>JBCEZX010000036.1:4522562-4533883 GCA_039654345.1 Cataglyphis cursor
TGTGTGTGTGTGTGCGTGCATGCGTGCGTGTGTGCGTGTGTGTGCATGTGCGCGCGCGCGCGTGTGTGTGTGCGTGCGTGCATGTGTGTGTGTGTACTTATTCATTTATTTATTTATTTATTTATGTTCGGGAAGAGAGCAACGGAGCTTAAAAATGATTCGCCCGATTTTAACAACGAGTGTTTCTGTACAATTAGTTTCTGTTCACATATTCAAGTTTTTAGATCTTCAATTTCAGTTTATTAATTTTATCTTGTTACGACACTATATCTTGTAATTTCATTTAATATTAAAATAATTTCTATCAAATCTACAACTGTTATATTGTTATTATTATAATTCTCTTTATGCATATTGATAATTTTAGTAATAAAAAATCTTGCAATAAAATTTCTACAAAATTTCTAATTTGAAGAAATCGGCAGAAATTAAAATAATTGATGATAATATGAAAATATATAAATTTTCGTGTAATTATTTTATATTTTATACAAATTCCATTGACATGTCTGCTTAAACGTTTCGATTAGAACGTCATGCATATTTATCAATATTAAACAATTTCATCATAGATATGCTATGAGTAATAAATACATCAAAATATCGATTATATCATCATGTTTATTTAAATTACACCGATTTTAATAAAAAATATATACAGGGTGTCCGGCGTCAATCGCATCACCGGTCGTGTGCAAGTAGAGTAAGTAAAACTGAAGACAAAAGTCCTATATAACTTTACTATTTTTGTAATAATTTTTGAGAAATTAATTAAAAAAGATCGACCAATTCGCGTGAGTATAAGCGCGAAGTAAAAAAACACAATCCATTGATGTGTGGTTGCTAGGATGCGAGAATCCATTGTTATGTATCGCTTGTATGTAACCATTGTCATTTGTAGAGAGCACCTCCCAAAATTTTGTCGCGCGCCTAACGACTACAAACTTTTGGGTTGTCTTTGGGCCACCTTTTCTCGCCGCGCGCTTATACTCACGCGAATTGGTCGATTTTTTTTAATTAATTTCTCGAAAATTATTGCAAAAATAGCAAAGTGGTACAGGACTTTTCAGTTTTACCTGCTCTACCTGCACACGACCGGTGATGCGATTGACGCCGGACACCCTGTATATAGATTTTTTGTGTACATAAATATTTTATATTAGAATTTTCAAACCATTAATAGAGTGTCTACTCAAATCTTATAAATTCTCTGAGAATTCCTTGATATTCTAGGTATTATCATTTGCAAATTAGAGAAATAGAAATAAAATTAGAGAATTTTTAAATGCAATTTTTTTAAACAAGTTTCTTTTATTAATGCATTTTCTAATGCGTTTCACTTACATAAAAAAAATTAATAGCCACTTAAGCTTCCAATATTAGACTTGAAAATGTACTGAAAAGAAACTATATGACTTCAATAAGCTTTTTCACATGAATAACATTGTATTTTCATGTTCTTATCGTTTTTTTGTCATTACTAATAAAAAATATGTATTGCATATTCAGTATTTTGCTAAGATATGTGAAACATATCACACTATAAAAATTGAGTAAACTATATATTTATAACAAATTTTAAATACATAATTTTCCAATTGACCAATCGCAGATTACCGACTACTTGCAAAAATAAAAATAAAGAAAAAATTTTTTTTTTAATTCTAATTTTCCATAAAAATTCCCTAATTTTTCTAGATAAAAAAGAAATGCCTGAGATCTGCAGATTTTTTCAGAATGGACATCCTAATTAAAATCAATATTTTTAAGGTAAATAGTCAAAGTAATATTTCAATTTTTTTAAAGAATATATATATTATTTAATTGTGCTACTTTTTAAAATTTGCGCTTTTAAAATACAGAATAAAATATAATTAAATTGTTATGATAAATTAATACATATGCCAAGTGATAATCATGTAATTATTGTTGAAAATATATTTAGATTAACGTTATTCTATTTCTTAATAATTAATATCATTTCATTATATGCAATCGCTTTTGAAATTTAAAAATCAACTTCATTTTTTAAATGGAAGAATGTGGTCTTTTTGATCTTGTAAGTAAATTTTCTTCTATATTTGTATGTATTACAACATTATTAATATATACATATATGTGTACTGGATGTATGGGATGTTTCAAAACAGGTGGTACAAATAGAAAAGAGATGATTCTACACGAGAAAATTAATTGAAAATATAGAATAAAACTTTTTTTATAGGAAGTTTCGCTTTTAAGAGAAAAAACTTTGTGATTATTCGTCATGTACGTGTGCAGTTAATTATGTTCAATGGGATTCACTAAATATTGTCTCCGTACGCATTTATGTTTATAAATTTTGCCATCAAAATTTTTTTATATTTCATTTTTTATATTTCACATTCTTGATAACTCACTTCTCTCTTTTTTTGTCGACAATAACATTTAGTTTTTTTTTTAAACAAAACTTCATACAAAAAAGCTTAATTTTATATTTTTGATTCATTTTTTCATGTAGAGTCAACTCTTTCTACTTGTATACGCACATCAAATGTTCCAACTGCTGGTACAAGCGTAAAGAGGATAATGAGATTCCAAAGCAAGTGATGAGAATCACGCGTGCACGCACGCGTGTGCGTGTGTATGTGTATGTGTATGTGTGCGTGCGTGCGTATGCGTACGTGTGAAGCATTATTCGAGGTGAATAAGTCCTCGGAAGTTTTGAAAAGAAAAAAATATAACTCTTGGCAAAATGTATATTCTTTCTTAAATGTCAGAATATTACGTTTCATTCATTAAACTTATTTTGTTAATAACTTTTTAATAAACAACAAACGATAAGTTTTGAAAGTTATTTAGGGTTCTTGATAATACAATTCCGTGTTCTTGATAATATATATCAAGATCATTAAAAACTGAGGTCGTCCCTAAAATGCATAATTACCCAAAAGATTGATTAAAAATTATAGAAACATAAAAAAAAATTGTAATGGAAGAGATTTAGAAATTTACAAAAATATGCAGGTTAACATATAGTATTCTATATATATTCTCAGAAAGCAAAATGCGCGCAATGTGCTAGCAGACTTGCAACAAATTTGCTAAGAAGTTGCATCAAATTAGTTATGTCCGCATTTGCGATCGTCCAGCTCAAAATTTGACAGCAGACTGACAGCAAAAATCGAATAGGTTTTACTAACATATACAATTTGATGGTTTTACTGACATATACAATTTGATGGTTTTACTAACAAATACAATTTGATGGCAGATTGGCATAAACTAAATGAAAGAAACATAGATCGATATTTGTAAGGAGCTTCTTAAGGCTCCTGTGTTCTCACTGCAACAATGAATGACATAAAAGCAGGAAATCATATAATTTTTTCTTGCAAAATAAATAAATAAGTTTTTTTTTAATGCGATCATGGTATTTGATAATATGGATTAATAAAATATGCCGAAAACTCTCTTTTTTATTAACTTTTATTAGTATTAATAAATAATTATATAATTCATCTGCAATTTTTTTACCTTACATTTTCAGCGAGAAAGGATTTTAATGATTAAGATGAGAAAAATTACAGCTATTTATTAATTCACGAATGAATGAGAGTTTATTATTATTTTACGTATTTTACTAATTGATATTAACAAACACAAATTGCATTCAAAAAAATTCATTTATTTTGATTCCGTATGAAAACTCATATGATTTCTCTGACATCATAATTCAATATGTTTTCGCTTGTGTGCGTATCCCTTCCATTTGCATATTGCTCACGTCTCAATTCTGGCATCACTGATTACGATCCAGTCTTAAGAAAAACGGTTACATTATGTATTAAGATTATTGCACATAAAAATATTTTAATCGTTTATCGTAAGGCCATAAACAAATCAATCAATCAAACCACTTAAACAATCTTTACGTTGTTAGAATGCTTGATTGTGATTGGTCGATTTACTTACGGTCTTATAATTACGACTAAAACTTTTTCACGTGCAATGGCTTCTTGCCCAAGATGCCAAATTAAGATCCAAATTAAAAAAAGAAATAGCAATGTTATAAATATTTTAAAAATTTAATTGTAAGCTTAAAATATTTTTGATAAGTCTCGAAGTGGGTAATTATTCAGAATCACTTCACCTGCAAATGGCTGTAATTTTTTTACGGACTTTTTATGTTTAGAAGGAAATATAAATAACCATTTTTAATTGGGGGAGGCCCCAAAAAAAAAAGTTATAGACCAAAAAAGTGAAAATTTTAGAAAAAATTTAGAAAAAGAGGATAAAAAACTAAGAAAAAAAATAAGAGTTATTAAGTATTTCTGATTTAAAACTAAAATTTAGTTTGGGTTAGGTTATATCTTCCAGAAGTGGTGCCCCTCGGGGGGGAGGGGGAATGAAACCTGTGTCTACCCCCTGTGCCTACGCATATACTTTACAAAGTAAAGCAAGGTTCACCCCACAATTGTTCTGTGGATGATATGCGTGGATACAGTGGGTTCCGCCTTACCCTACGGAGGAGTTCCACTTCCGGAAGATATAACCTAACCCAAACTTATTTCTGATTTAAAACTAAAATTTGTCATGTACACGGTATCAGAAAATTACGTTCCATTCGTTAAACTTATTTTATTAATAACTTTTTTTTGGACCTTCCCTGATTAAAAATTGTTATTTACATTATTCTCTAAGTATAAAAAGTTATCAAAAAAATTTGCAGCCCATTTGCAGGTGGAGCTGTGATTCTGAATAATTATCTCAAAGTATGCGAAGAAAATGGAAGCACAGAGAATATAATCATCGCTAAAAAAATGTGATTTGAAAAATGTCGTATATCATCAAAAAAATGTTCAATGTTAACATATTGTTTAATGATTAGTATGTCAGTTCTTAAAAAAGCTATCAGTAAAAAAACCAACTTAATAATAAAAAATATAAAGAAATATTAATAAAGTTTTAACGATTCTAACTTCGCGCTTCACTATTATGCATTCATGTGCATGTATGTAGTAGCAAAATGCAAAATGCAAAATGCAAATTGCATATTTTTCTTAAATAAAAAACTATGAATTCTGAATATAATATTCTGAAATATTATTGGGATACAATTTTTTATTCTCTATAAAAAGTCTTAAAATGTTAATAATCTATAAGTTTAAGAAATATTATAATTTTAATGTTGCATAGTAGTATTAATAATACAATATTTAAGCAGCTTTTTAAAGTAGATGCTTTAAAAGAAGGTTTTTCAATCTGGAAAAAAATTTATAATAAATGTTCACATTAACTTACACAGCACGGATTACTTTCCTTTTGACATATATTGTAGAAGGTACATTTCTAAGTAATGCTTTGAATTTGTGGTGCTTATTTGATTTGTGAAATGTGTGATTTTGAAATATCATAATTTTCGTATTTGTATTAATCTTTTCATTATATTCTACTTGTGTGTTTATATATATTTTTCTTGTTTACATTTACTCGTTAATATATCACCGTCAAATACGGATAAAAATAAACTCATTTATTTCGACATCATGTTTTATATTTAGTAAAATCAAGTATCCTAAATATCTTAGTAAATATTTATTATTAAAAACAAATATTTAAATAACCGTGTGGGCGGAGGAAGGATTCCGTTCCTCCCTCTACACTCTCTCTTCGAAAAAATTCTGACCTAAGCCAAATCTGATCTTAAATTGAAATGAAGTTAGAGTTGTTACCTTTTTAGAAGTGAAGGGAATAGAAGGAAGAAAGAGCAAAAGCTCTCTTTTGCCCACCTCATTACTTTATAATAAAATAAAAATATAAAATACATAATTTAAAATTTTCCGCACAAAAGAAGATTTGAAATAAATAAATTCGATATACTTGCATATTTAAATCTCTAAATTAAACATTCGATAATGACTAGCTTAATCATGAATGCTTAATATAATAAAAATCTTTTAAAAATTTCAGAGAATCATAATCTTGAAAACATATGTCAAATTGGGACTATATAAATCCCTATATAATATTATAAAAATAATATTTTTAGAAAAAATATTATTTTTATAATATTTCCAAATCATATTTTAAGAAAGCGTTACAAAATTCGAAACATGTATTATTTAAGACCCTCTACAATATATGTCAAAAAGAAAGTGATCCATGCTGTGTAAGTTAATATGAATATTTACCAAATTTATACATTTGATATACTTGAAAACAATTTTCACTTGACATGCCTTGTGACATGTCAAATTAATTTAATATTTCGAATTGTATAGAGTATAAGTTCTTGTTTTGGAAAGTTTATGTTTTAAATTTCTTTTTTTATATAATCCCACAAGAAGTACTCTAATAATGTTACTACAAAAATTACTAATGTAAAAACAAAAATTTACAACTAATATATATATACAACAAATTAATGATGTAGTAAAGAACATTAAATAAGAATAAAAATATTTTTAGAATGTAGTATAAATAATATATTATTCCAATATCTTTTACAATATAAGAAAAGATAGTACATAAAAACATTAAAAGAAGTTTTTTATAAATTTTAAATTATGATATTTCTTACACACACCCACATAAACATACATAAAATAATAAAATTTTGTACTGTTTTAGAAAACATTTTTATATGTTACACTGTATTTTTTTTCTTTTTCTAGATAAACACGAACAGGTGAATTATTCTTCATCATCACATTCTAAATATCTTTTCATTCTTATCATCAATTCGTTGTTCAATAATTATTTATAATGGCATCATTAAAGATTGTTACCGTGGGGCTATTTAAAAAAAATATTTAATGATATTTAAAAATGATATTCTCTAAATACTTTGAATCAAGACATTTTTTAGGCTTAGACATATCAACAAATAGTTAAATGCTCGAAAAAATTGATAGATCATTTAAAGATCGAGTAAGTTTATGAGAAATAAATCATTTTGCAAACTAATTTTAAAAAGGTAAATATCGTATTATTAAAAAGTACTTTGCAACATATTAAAATTACAATATTTTTTAAATTAATGGATTTTCAGAATGTGATAGAACATAAATACTCTAATGCTTTTTTATAGAAAATGAAAAAATTGCATTAGATAATAATAATAATAATAATAATAATAATAATAATAATGCACAAAGTTAGAATAAAATCATTCTATTTTGTTTTATATCTTTTTCCTATATCAAACCGTCTGTATATTTCATCAGGTTTTTATAGAATATCTTGTACAGTAGATTCATTAATTTAAGGAGATATAAACAATGAACAATTCAAATTCAAGCTTTATATAGATCTTTGCTAATTATTGCAAAAACATTTTCAATACATGATAATTATTAATTTAGAAAAGCGAAAGATTAATATATGTATCAAATTATTTAAATTGCGTAGAAGTTTTTGCTTATCTTTTCAAAATTTCTATTTTTAAACTAATAAAAATTTCGTTTTCTTCTTGAAGTAATCTTATATATATATATATATATATATATATATACATATACACAGGGTGTCCGGCGTCAATCGCATCACCCGTCGTATGCAGATAGAGCAGGTAAAACTGAGGAGAAAAGTCATGTACCATTTTTTTATAACGCTTAATAAGAGAGTTATTATTGAGTAAAGGCTGGCCAATCATCGCCGATCTTTAGCCTCACGCACGTCAATGAGGCACTGTAAACAACTGAGCGCTCACGCACACATGCTAGGCACGCGGCTCATTGACGTGCGTCCAGCTAAAGGTCTGTGCTGAATTGTCAGACTTCACTCAATAATAAATTTTTTATTAAGCGTTATCGAAAAAAATGATATAGAACTTTTCTTCTCAGTATTATCTGCTCTATCTGCACACAACAGGTGATGCGATTGACGCCGGACACCCTGTATATATATAATGTTTGTTGAATGAATTTCCTTCTATATAACAGCTATAGTTCTCGAAATAATAAATATTAATTGTTATTTATATGAATCAGAGAATAAATTTTTAAGATAATAATAAAATATATATACAGGACAGTGAAAATGTTCCAAATTATTGAATGTCACATAAATAATGCATTTCTAGAAAAAAATTTTCTGCAAAAATTTAAAGAGATCTATTTGATAATGTTTATTCTAGCGCGTCCCCTGTCTTCCTTGGAGTAGATTTGGAAGATTGATAAGAAATCTTAAATAAAAGAAAAGGTAGTCAAATGACTCCTTTTTAGAAAAAACACAAAAAAAAATAACTTTTGTCTAAAACACATTTTTGTATTTGATAAATATTTTTGAAGAATTCAAAATAATTATTTCATATGACACATCGACACATGCGTTTAAGATCAAACTAATATCACCACTGTAATCACCAATTCAATGCTCAATATCTTACAATTTTTGTAGAAAATATTTTGTTTCCAAAAATATATTTTTAACAAGATGCAATCATCCCGCAGTTTTTATATACATTATATTAAAACATTTATCACATATATCTCTAAAGTATATATTAAAAAAGCAAATTCTGTTTTCTTTTTAAAAAGCGATTGTTGTAAAACTAACAAAAATTTAAATGTTCTACGTTCCTACATTGGGATAGAGATGTCCCAACACCTGTTCATTTTTCCCCCATAACTTCGCCATATATGATTTAACGGTTACCCGTCTTGTTTGTATCTAACACCTTGTCAATACATTATTCACCCTTGTATGCTGAAAATGATCCAAAGGAAAGACCGTTTGGTCCTTTTTGGTTTTTGTTAGTTTAAACATTCATTATTATTAAAAAGAATTTTTACAAGAACTCGAATACACAGGCGACTCAGTCGAGTAGCGCGATCGTGAGTAGAATACTCCGATTTTTCATATATTTATATTAGATCTTAATACATGAGTGACAGGAGTCGCAAAATAAACTATAATGAATCACATACATCGACGATTTAGTTGTGCTGCACAGTAACGCGAGTAAATCGCTCGTGTATTCGCCCTAAGTACATTTATTTACTTGCGCTTTTATTAACCCTATTTTCTCTTGACATTTTATATTCCAGGCTGTGTTTCAATTTCCCATTTGAGTGCAACCGATATTATATAATTCGAAAATATTATTTCCGGGACCCCTCAATTTGATAGGTATATTTGATTGAAATTGATTGAATTTTTAAGATGACTTCAAATAAAAAAGTCAACCACCAAAAAAGATATCTAATGTAATAATCGACAAAGAATTTCAAAAAGAAGATCAACAACCAACCAAATTGACGCATGTAATAAGACATTACGAATATAATATATCTAGAAGAAAAGATCCTGTAAAAGTTAAAAAGAGAAATAAAAGGAAAACAAACAACAATTTATGCAAATGTTTTGAAATTACATTCAATAAAGATTTTGTAGTAAATGTTGTTCATTACGAAGTAAATATTACATTGCTTCAAAAAATAAGGAAAGCCAGATACAATAAGAAATATAAGAGGCTAAAAACAAGGTTGGAAGGGTCAAGATATCTCAGAGAAATATGTGCAAACAAGGATAGTATAGGAAATAATGTAAGATAATATTGTTAAGATTAAGATGCGGAAACATGCAGGCTAGAAATAAGTATTGGTTAGAGGATGAAGACACAACATGTGTATTTTGCGGTATAGGCAAAGATAATATAATTCATTATGTAAAAGACTGCGTTACGACCAAAGATAGGTTTAAGTTATTAGGTAGGAATTGTGAAGAAATAGAGGATAAAATATGGAACGATGAAATAGATATCACGAAAGGGAGGGAACTCTAGAAAGAGAAAGATATAATTAAAGAAAATAGAAAAAAGCAAATTTAATTAAGTTAGTTATAGAAGATTAGAGGAATGAATGCGGGTATGTAAGGCATGAATGAATAAGGAAATGTTGTAAACCAAGTCCACTTCTTGGCAAAAACTGAAGTTAATAAAGAATCTAACATCTAACAACCATTACTTCAATAGCTTTGTACAGACAAATTTTTAAACAATGTAGAATTAATTACTTTGGAAATAGATATCCAGCATTTGAGTGTAAGAAAAATGCATAAAGCGCAAATGATCTGATCGAGAAAAAGAATGCCATGATGCGCTACAATTAATAGTTTTTGAAATATCAATATTTCAAAAATTTTTTGTTTTTTTTATTTTTTTAAATATATTAAGATTTCAAAATTTCTAGCAAGAGGTCATTTTCATAAGATTTTTCATCAAATTTTTTATAACAAATTTAAACTTTTTTTGAAAAAAATGTATCGAGATTTCAAAATTTTTTAATGCAACAAATTTTTTTTTTTTTAATATATCAAAATTCAAAATTTTTGTATCGTAATGCAACAAATGAACACATATATATTATATAAATAATAAGTGAAAATAATAAGTAATAATGGTAATACTTAAAAGATTCATTCCTCGGACATGAATTGGGTTACGTTAGTCTTTTTTTCAGGGTAGAAATGAAAAGGGAGGGATTTCATCCCTCTCTAGCCTACGCATTTTTTTCTACGCATAAATAAATGAATTTGCTCAGAATATATTTTATAAAAGGTACATAGTGTCAAAAAATTATCATCAATCGTGACGAAATTATTGCTATAATTATGACTTTTAAAAATCGATATCTCGAAAACTATGAATCGTAGCGCATTGTGATTTGAGGCATTTCTCTTCTGATAAAAAATCCTATGAAAATTATCTATGAAATTGCGGAGTCTCGGAAATAACATTCTTGCCTTATAGTTTACATTATATATATTTTGCAGGCAGACATTTATTAATTTCATTATTCCCACAATTCTGATTTTCTTGGCATAATATGTTTGCATTGAATAGATAATTTTTCGCTCTATTTAATCTTACGGTTTTTATCAGCGGATAAATTGTATTATGGATACAAATTTATATTATTGAATGGTTGCGCCCGATGATGATTTATTGTCACACAAATCGTCTAGAAGGAGAATTGAGTTTTTGTGAGTTCAATTTATGCGATTTATCAGATATTTATGAGATTTTTAATCAGATTATCATCTGCAATCACCATTTGAAAATATTGTAAGCATATCGTAAGACGATTTTGAATCTGTCCGTTGCCTTTCTTATTTATTACTTCATCTAACAATATTTTTATATACAGTTTTTTTATTCTATACATTCATTGATAGCTCAAAGGGTGCTGAAACGTTTGATTCATAATTTTACAATATATGTGTATCAATATTGATTATTAAAGCAGTATATATATATATATATACAGGGTGTCCGATAATAATCGCCCCACCCGTAATGTGCAGATAGAGCGGATTAAACTAAGCAGGAAAGTCCT
>JBCEZX010000036.1:4575955-4591995 GCA_039654345.1 Cataglyphis cursor
TAAAAGTATTACGATACAATTATCGAAAACTAAATAAATTTTGAGATATTTTATATTTTATACTATATTTTATACTACTTAATAAAAAATAACTATTCAAATTAATGACATCTTATGTCCTCCTCAAAACCATACAATTTTTGTTCGGGTCAGTTTTCGTGAAAGTGCATACTTTTGGTAATCGGGGGGGAGAGAGGATCTAACTCTTTTCGAATACCCTGTATATCTAATAGATGTTTGATATTTCTCTCATCGTCTATGTTTAAAATAGCAATATTTTTCAAAGCCTCTGAAACCATAAAATTTTGAGCTATTTGATGAATAATCTGTTGACTATTATTATGTAATTTATGAATTTAAATTTTACGGGATTGAAAAAGAATATTAAAATTGTTAAAAAAATATAACGAATATTTTATGAATAATAAATAAGCTTTTATAGATTCATCATTAAATTGAAGGGTATACTTCCGAATGACTCCTGCTCCCGATTGATCGAAAATTTTATACAGTTATAAGTTGTTTTCGATGTGAGAAATAAAGTGCGCGTTAAAAGTAGTCCCAACTTCGGGAAATAAAAAAAAATTATGACAGTATTTTTCGACTAAAATCGATTCTATATGATATAAACAATATCTATAATATATGTAGTAATTCTCTATTCAATGTGGGAAATCTGAAGCATTGGACGATGAGAATAGACATATAAGATCTACTTGCTATTGCTTGGTGCTTTAGATACAAAACTATGTCTAAAATTATATTGTTTCACATAGATCACATAGGTTTACAACTTTCCACACAAATCTATTTCTAATTTGAAACTAAAATTGGTTTAGGTTAGGTTCCGGAAAAATATTTTCCGGAAGTGGAGCCCCCCGTAGAGGGGGTGGAACCCACTGCATCTACGCATATACTTTTTAATGCAAAGTGAGGTTCCACATAGGTTTACAATTTTCCACGCGAAGCGAAATTTCACATGGGTTTATAACTTTCCACGCGAAGCGAGCTTTCACATGGGTTTACAACTTTCCACGCAAACATATTTCTAATTAAAAACTAAAATTTGATTTGGGTTAGGTTACATTTTCCGGAAGTGAAGGATATATATGTTGTATATATCATATAGAGTTGAGTTTAGTTGATAAGTGGTTTTACATAATTTTTTTTTTATTTCCCGAAGTTGAGATCATGCGCGATTTATTTCTTGCATTGAATAGAATTTATGTGTAAAATTACACGTCAATCGGGAGCAGGGGTCATTCGGAAGTATACCCAAATTGAGCTAAGATGGCTTCTGCAGACTGGGATTTCTACATTATCTTCTACAACGGCAAAAATAAAGAAATGTTTCAAAACATCTCAGTTCTCGAGGAGTCTAATTATGCAATTATGTAAGTCACCTTGTATTAGACACTTTAAGAATTTTCTTTTTTTCTACATTAAAAAATTCCTGAGATCTAATATTTAGCTTTATGTTCGATAAATGTGTGTTTTCGTTTGTCAATGCTGTATCAAATTTGTTTTACAACATTTGATTGTTTTTTTATTGCACAAAAACAAAAAGCTTTATTTTTTTGAGGAGCCAACTATCTTTTAAAAGGATCTTTTAAATGATAAATTAAAATTTCTTTGTTTTCTAAGCTCCTTTTTTTTTCTTATTATTATTATTTACTTTAAAAATAACATTCATTGCCACGAAGCATTTCTCTTATGTATTATGTTTGCGAATGAAGGCATTTTGAAAATACAATTTTTGGATTAATTGACCTCACAACAGATATTTTCAGAAACCTAAGTCTAATCATGATCATAAACTTAAATTTATACCTGGTTTAGGTACTAATTAGTAAATAGCATTAGCAATATGACACATTTATGTACTCATTTATAAATGTGAACGTCATTACTTTTTATGTATACATATATAATTTATATTACTATTGACATTATATTTTTTCTAAATGTAAAGCAATAAGTAAGGCAGGTTATAAATTAAACAATTACATAACCTAATTATCAATTGCATCCGAGGAAAATCTTAAATAACTCAATCATTAAAAACACACTGTTCTTGTTGCAGTAAATTAATGAAAATATATCATATATAAAAATCCTCTAGCTCATCCACTAAACCAGTATAACTTATGGCGTTTTTTAATTTAGCAGATTTAATCGCTTTGAGAGCGAATAATGATGTCGTTGCATTGTCTTTGCCAATAAAAGACTTGAATTTATAGTAAATTATAGTAATTAATTGATCTGAGTTGGATTAACCCATCCATTCGAAAACGCTATTATGCTTATTCAATTTCTACAGCTTGTTCATTATTTAATTATTGCCTTTACCTATGGGAAACTAGGATCAATGTCAATTTAATTGAAAAATAAACACAGTTGTTTTGTGCTGTTTGAATTATTTTTCTGGATATTGTGCAAGTGCAAAATAGTTTCAATATAAATTAGTTCAAATAGTTTCAATATCATTGGGGTCATGAGGATAATGTAATAGTATATTAGAGAGTATGAAAGTTAAAAAATAAAAAGGAATATGTAGATGAAATAAATCTTAATTTTTGATGAAGTTAAAATTAATTATTATGAGAGTGTAAACAACCGCTCGCAAGTCAAGGTGACAGTGCAGAACGCAGCGACTTAGAGCTGTTTAAACAAATCAGTTATGTCGTCTTAATGTCTTCGCTCCTCCCTTCACTCGGCACTCCAAAGTTCAAGTTAAAGTGCTCTGATTTAATTTCGTGAGAAGTCGATCTGCAATATATTTCCAATCCCTGTGGCCTGATTTTTGTCCAAACTGGAATTTTGGAAGAAGATCTAAAAGACGACAACAAAAGCAAAATGCCGAATCAGCAATAGACATAGACCAGTGACAAGTTGGAACCTGCACTATTTTGTTTTTTTTCAGTTTCAGTTTATTGATTTTTGTCTAGAACAATGATGTATTTTTGTCCAGTTGCGTTATTCTCAGTCTTTTAAAGTGCATATCCGAATTTGATATTGTGTATGGAAAACCTTATTACTTTTAATAAAAATAATATGTCTAAAAAATTATTCGGTGCACAGAGGCGCAAACTAGTTAAAGAAGAAGAGATAATGCATGAAGCTTTATTTTAAAAAAATGCCAAAACTAACGAATTACTTTTCTGCTTCAACTTCTGCTGTATAACCGGATAAACAGAAATCAGCAGTGAGTATTCCAGGAACATTTATATTAACCAAAGATGAAAGTAGTTTTATTCCAGTCTATTATGAAACAAAGCCATTAGATTTTATTAATTCTGAAAAATTAGAGATAAGTAGAATAGTCTCGTGTAGCTCTTGATTTTGATTGTGTAGATAAAATAGCACAATCTTGTTGGACCTAGTGCTAATAGTTTTATACACATATCTGATTCTTATTTATATTTATCAAGTAGATATATTTAATTTTTAATCCCGGAAGATGGTGATAACATTATTTTACTTTCCGATGATTTCACGTCTTGACCTGAGTGCTTTAAAAAAGAGCAGCGAAATGAACTGCTTCTCAAAAAATCTGCTCTACTTTAAAAGCGGATTAAGTAAGCTAAAAATTCTAAAAAATGACATTTTTTGAATGACTTTCAATACCCTTGTGCGGAAAATGGAAAGAAAGTAAAAGGGCGCTAGTTAATTTATTTGATAAGTGCTGATAAATGCGCATTTTGCTTTTGTTGTCGTTTTTTTGATCCTCTTCCAAAATTCCAATTTGAACAAAAATTAGGCCAAAGGGATTGGAAACATATTGCAGATTAACTTCGATTTCATGAAACTAGATCAGAGACTTTAAATGATGCCGAATCACGTTTTAGAAAAGGCACTTTTATAAATATTACGAACTAATGGCTTAAATTCGCACTGAAGTGGCAAGAGGTGTTACAGCGTCTAGTTGCAATAACATTATATTTGACAGAAAATAATATTGCATGGCAAATCGGCAAAATTATTTACAAAAAATAATGAAAACTTTTTTGGATTATTTCAACTTTTAGTAAAGTTCGACAACATAACGATGGAACACTTATGACGTACAGAAAATGCTGAGCCTAAAACATACGTTCATATGTTCGTCTCCATCTAAAATGAGCTCATTTGTCTTCTAGCCAAAGAAATAAAATAAGCAATCATTAAGAAAATAAAACAGTCAAAGTACTTTCCCATCATTATGAACAATACACATTAGCCACAAAGAACAAATCTTACTTACTATTGTTATGTCCATGAAGATGATGATATAATAGCTGGAGAAGATGGAGAAATAATAGCTGAAGAAAGCTTTATTGGCTACAGCATTGCCAAAGAGTCCATAAGTGAATCTCTCATTGACTTGATGTTTAAGGATTGAGAAATGTGGTTTAGACATGAATGACTGCAGGAGTTAAGAATACAACAATGGCACAAACATAGCAGCAGTCCATAAAAGACGTACAAGCACACGTTCTGAAAAACTTTGCTCGAGCAATTTTCATTCCGTATGGTTAAAGTCTAAACGTAGTAATTGCTGACGGCACTAAATCATCAGTGAATTCGACATCACCTTTCGGTGTTTTCCAGCATCTATATATAATTTTTATCGGATCGAGAAAGCGTTGGTTTAATCAATCAACAACGTAATCAATCATGTAACAACCCTTTTTTTTGGAGCAAGTATGTGAAACACGCTGGAAAACAAGGATAAACTCTGTCCAAGTTGTTCACTATTAATATGTTGAGATTTGAAACACATTAATATAATTGAGTATAGACGATTCGCGGATTATTGTATCTGAGACTCAATCACTTGTTAACCATATGGAGAATTTTTCTTTCCTTATTTGGCTAATAGTTTGGCATAATCTATTGTTCTAGTGAACTTAATAAATAAAATCTTTCAAAGAAAAATAGCAAATATTTTCTTAGTAATGAAGCAACTTCAAAAATGTTTGGATTCTTTGAAAATTTTTCGTGAAAAGAAGTTGATTGATTCGATTATAACAGTTAAAGAAATTGCCGAAGAACTGAAGATTAATCTTATTATCAAACAAATGACCTCGAATTAAGGCAAAACATTATTCTTATGAAGATTGTGATGACATTCGGGCCTCTCCCGAAGAAACTTTTAAAAAAGATGTCTTCTACCTTCTAATAGATACTATTAATATTGAATGAAGGAATCTCAACTAACCAAACATTACACGAAGTGGAGATTTTTATATGACTTAAATCATTTTCTCACCGAAGATGAACTTAAGAAATGTTGTAAAGAACTCCAAAATCATCTTACTGATAAAGACGTAAGTGAAATAGAAAGCAATGAGCTATACAATGAGCTGCTTCATGTAAAATCCATTCTTGATGTAAAGAAAAAGCCGATTCACATCTCCGATTCAGATATTAAAACTTATAAAAAGCACTGATCGGAAGGATCTTTTTACAAATCTGTAAATCGCTCTTCATATATTACTGACAATTCCAGTAACGATCATCAACGCCAAGCAAAATTTCAGTAAACTTAAGCTTATTAAAACTTATCTTCGGCCATTTGACGGAAGAGCGACTCAATACACTCGCTTAGTCATTTTTTAATATTATTTCTTTCATTGTTTGTTATAATATCTCACTTCTCAAATTCTTTGAGTTAAGATAACTTGATTATTTAATTATAGGCTTATATTTTGATTCCGTTTCAAGTAAGAATTTGATATCGTATATTTATAATAATACCGCTAATATTCAAAATTTTAAATTAAGAATATGTTATTATGTAAAGAAGTTTAATACAATGTCACATTTTTATTTCTAAAGTAGAGTACTTTATTTACAAGAATTAATTTGCAAGAATATAAGCGATGTTGTTAGCAAGCCGAGACATATTAATGTATTCATGTAATGACGTTAATATAATTAGGCTATTTGTATTGAATCAATAAAATACTATATTTTATTTAAATATATTTATTGATCTTACTTTTTAATACAACATGAACATGATTGCTAAAGTGACTAGATAGATTGATATATATTCATTTTCTAATATAAAAGTTTCTGATTTTCCTATCTGAGTATCCTAGATAGGAGTACCAGAAATCAGAATCCTACTTAGGATTATCTTTTTCTAAAAAGGGGGAAGGGGCTTTATTGAATCTCGCCCTGAGTGTTTACGCGACAGCTCTGGTAATATTGTACTAATGCTTTTTATTTATATATTAACTCTGTCCTCCGTCCTCCATCCTTCGTCCTGTCCTGTCCTGTGCAGCCTGTGTATACACTGGAGCCGCTGTTGCGTCTGCAATCTCTGCTGGAGCTCGCCAAAAGGTGCGCCAGTGCAAGCCATTGCACATCACTATTTTTATTATTGTTAGGTCGCCCATGCGCACCCATCCGGGTATATCTGATCTGAGAGTACTGATGGGAATCGTTATTTGTGTTGTTAATGTTATGTTGCCGTCACAATGTTATAGATGTGAAACGAGAAACCGTCAATTGTTATCATATCATTGATAACAACGTACCGTTTCACTGATTGCTTGCTCTTGAAATTTTGTTACCTGATTGCTTGTATTAGCTCTCGTGTTATTGCATTCAATAACGCCTTCTATTTTGATATTAGCAAACATATAACAACTAATACACATGCAGTACATTAATTTGTTCAATATGATTAATCATGCTTGGTTATTTAGAGCGTGCAATAAAAAACTGAGAAAAATCGAAAGTTTAATTCATAAAAGTGATTATCAAAAGCGAGCAACTAATAATATCTATATTTTTATTAATAAAATCTATATTTTTATAATTGTGTCTCAAAAGTATCATGTCAGCTCAAATTGTACATGATGTACATAATGGCATCAGAGAAATGTACTCTGTATTTTTCATCATCATAAATCGAATTTGTATTTTTTCAATTTGCATCAAGAACTAAATGATACAAAATTTATGGATTTTGGTTGAATTTTGTCGATGGGTCAATTTTGTCACGATCTATTTCAAAATAATAATTTATTTGATAAGACTTTTGTATCTGACCCAATCCCGATTTTAATGAAATTTTACAGCTTAGTTTCTGTTGCAACTAATAGAGGATTTAAAGTATTAATTTGATTGTTATAATTTAATTATTTTATTAATTATTTAATTATATGTCAATCATTTATATTATTATTTATATTATACTAGGATGGATCAAATGTAAATGAGACTTTTTCAAAAATGAGATCGTCTTGTTTGCGCACATTACAGATCGGACATGACAATATTTCACGATCGGACACAGATCCGATCAGACACAAACTTTATCGAACACAGGCCGACGGTTCTCGCGACATGGAACAAAGCCGACGCAATAGCACAAAAGGTAATTGTGACGACATCGGGGAACAACCGATGCTTCATATTATAAATTGCACAACGGCTGCAGAAATGTGGCAAAAACTAACCTCAATTTATGAGCAGAAATCAGAGGCGAGTATTCATATGCTGCAACAAAATTGGTACAATGCCACGAAGAAGAGCTCAGATGACATTGACACACACATTGCAAAGCTGGAGGACATTGCGTACAGACTAAAATTAATGGGTGAGACGATTGTAGACTCCATAATCACTAAAATTCATATGACCCTGCCTATCGACACTTTGTCAGTGCCTGGGAATCAATGCTAGCGGGAGAACGCACACTGGAAAATCTAAAGGCGAGACTCATAACTGAGGAGTCGAGACATACTGTGTGAGAGGATAAAAATGGAAACGCTCTTTCATCTAAGGCTCAACATGAAAAATCAAAGCGTAACAGAGGAAATGCATAAAAAAAACATTAAAGCCAGGAAAGTGCTATGTATGCGGAGAATCTGATCATTGGGCCAGAAATTGCTCGCAAAGGAAAGAAGACGATGACAGAGGAGGACGCAGCGCATCAAAAAAAGAGCTGCACGGTGAGAGACTGGTAAGCGAGGCTCACATCAACATTTTCAGAACGCGTGAAAAATGCAGAATGGTTTCTGGATTCCGGAGCGAGCGACCACATATCGAATATGAAGGACTAGTTTACCACGTATGAAGAGTTTGATTTCCCTACAGCGGTATGCATAGGCAACGGAGGCCGTATCAAGGCTTACGGGAAAGACTGTATAAACGATAACATGTTTAACGGAGAAAGTTGGAATGAGAATCATCTTGTGGACGTGCTGTACGTCCCTAAATTAAAATATAATTTGTTCTCAGTTGGCATAGCACTGGACAAAGGTCTTGAGATGCGGTCAACAAAAACTAGCTGCGAACTAATCAAAGATGGACGCACGGTAGCTATGGAGGTGCGTCAAGGGAAGATGTATGTGATGCAGTTTAAGGTCATCGAACCAAAAGGATCAAGGTCAAAATAGAAACCAAGAGCATATATAACTTCAAACAACACACTGAAGGACTGACACGAAAAACTGGCTCACCAGAATTTCAAACACGTAAGACAAATCCTCAATAGATTTCAGGTGCCCATAAAAGGCGAGGAAAACCCATTCTGTGAATCATGTACTATGGGGAAGATGCACCGACTCCCATTTCCGGACAGCAACAAAACAAAAAGTATCGGTGAAATTATACATGCGGATCTCTGTGGACCCATGCCCACAAAATTTTTTGGAGGATCGAGATACTATCTCCTGCTAAAGGAGTATTCACATTACCGCAAAGTATACTTCATTGAGAGCAAAGCGGAAATACTGGACCGCATCGAAAATTTTTTAAAAGAAGCGGAGAAACAGTGTCCAAGAGGCATCGGATCCTTTGGACGAATAACGGATTCAAGTTCGTTAATAGTGAAATGAAGGCATTGATGGATAGACTCGGGATAAGACACCAGCGAACGGTAGCCTATTTCCCGCGAAGCAGAACGGTTCTGCGGAAAGGAACAACCGCACATTAAAAGAAGCCGGACGAACGCTAATGCTTAGCAGAGGATTCAACCAAAAATTCTGGACAGAAGCAATCAATACAGCCGACGCCACCCTAAATTGTACTGGAACCAGCAGTATCAAAGGAACAACGCACTACGAGTTATGGCTTTAACAAAAGTCAAACATAAAAGACCTGCATATTTTTGGCAAAGAAGTATATACTCATATGCCAAAAGAGAAACGTCGAGCACTAGACACAAAAGCTAGAAAGGGATATTTTATTGGCTACGGCGAAGAAACCAAAGGGTATCGGATATGGTATCCCGATGACAACAAAATCGCAACAGTTAGAAACATTGTTTTTACAGGGAGATATACCGAGCGATAACGCAAGAGAAACGAAGTAATGATGATACATGGTTAAATGAGGAAAACAATATAAGCCAAGATGAAGAATCCGATAGGGACCCAGAACCGATAGAAGATAGGGAGGAACCACAACTCGAACCACGAAGTAGAGAAACGCCAGATTCGAACGCTCTAAATGCTGAAGCTCAACACAAAGACGCAGCGGAAGAAGTGAACAATGGAAACGGAGAAAATCAAATTCAGGAAAGAAGTTATCGACTTCGTGACAGAACAACACTGCGACTTCCTGCCAGATATCAAAATAATGTATTACTGACTAAAAATAAAAAACCTCTCTCCTATCAAGAAGCCGTCCAGAGCGAGGAAGCAATGTACTGGAAGAAGGCAATGGACGAAGAAGTCGAATCACTCAATAAGAACCAGGTTTGGGAGCTCATAGAGGCCCCGAAAAATTCCACGGCGATAGACTGCAAGTGGACATACAAGTTGAAGAGAAACGTCAACGGCAACATCCAGAGGTACAAGGCAAGACTCGTTGCGCGCGGATTCCGGCAACGAGTGGGAATTGACTATCAGGAGACGTATAGTTCGGGAGTTCCGTTCGACTCAATCCGCGCCATCCTCGCTGTTGTTTCCTGCGAACACATGCAAATCAAACATTCGATGTAAAAACAGCTTTTCTGTACGATGACATTGAGGAGACCATCCACATGCAGCAGCCCGAGGGATACGAAGACGGAACTGGAAGAGTGTACAAATTGAAACGCAGCCTGTACGAGTTAAAGCAATTCTCCCGGTGTTGGAACAAACGCTTCACCAGTTTTCTACGAAAATTCAAATTAAAGGCAACAATGCGCAGACCCATGCGTATTTATAGGTCAAAATCTAGAACAAAAATTAATTTTGGCCATCTATATTGATGATGGATTAATAGTAGCACAGGACCAGGAGCTGATAAATAATCTTCTAAACGAGCTCAGAGGCGAATTCGAAATAACTTACCATGATGCAGTCTGTTTCTAGGCATGCATATCGAGCGAGCAATGGATCTATCTTTTTACATCAAGAAACTTACGCAAGAAGAATTTTGGAACGATTCAGAATGGAAGAAGCTAATCCCGTTGTCATTTCCGCAGACTCTCATCAGGAACCATACTCACTAGCGCAAGCGGGAGACTAAGATGATATTACGGCAGCATCTTATCGTGAAGCTGTTGGAAGCCTCATGTATTTGTCAATAACTACGAGGCTAGATATCACATTTGCCGTGAATCAGGCCAGCAGATACTTGAAAAAACCCACGGCGGCACACTGAAAGGCTGTGAAACAAATATTGAAATATTTAAAAGGTACAATTAGTCACGGACTCATGTTCAAATGCGGCCAAAGAAAGGAACTACATGCATACAGCGATACAGACCACGCTGGGGATTTGGAAACACGAAGGTCGACGACGAGGTACGTCCTAAAACTGGCCTCAGGAACGATTTTATGGAACTCGCAGAGACAACACGTCGTCGCATTGTCAACCACAGTTGCAGAGTATATGGCTGCAGGCCAGACAGCCAAAGAGATAGCCTGGATGAAAACTCTAGTTAAGGAGGATTGAACGTCAAGGATATACATTACGACATTATATATGGACAACCAGAGTGCGATAAGTCTTATTAAAAATCCAGTATTCTATAAAAGGATTAAGCACATCGACGTGCGATTCCATTATATTCGAGAACAATATACAGAAAGAGTTCTCGCTGGATTATCTAGCGTCAAAGAATCAACACGCGGACATTCTAACGAAATCACTACCTCGACAGCAACATCAGTACCAAGCGTTGGGAGTCCACGAAAATCACTTTAAAGCAGAAAAATGAGTATAAGAACGGTAAAACCAAAGCGGGAATGTTGGAGAAGTTGTTTTTACCGGCCAAATCATACTTATCCCTTGACATTGATATCAACAGCGATATTTTCTATCCTTCTCTTTTTTTTACTTATTTTCATACTTATCGCCATTACTGCTGTTTGTCGTCTTAAAAGAGACACGTTATCGCTATAACCGAATAAAGCTATAATTTTCTCGTGCATCCAAAGTGGAATTTATTTGTGCCTACCTAACAACAAAAATAATATTTTTTGTTGAAATATTAAGTTTGATGCTAAATTGCTATAAATCTTGATATAAAATTACAAAGATTCTGTATAACAATCATATCTCTATCTTGTGGCTTTCATATAATTCATTTTTACTAGAGAATTGTCTCTGATCATGCTTATTGTTGATGTGCTACTCAATCGTAATCCTTTTCTTGTTTCGTTTCCATAATATGTATATTTATTCGAAATATGTATATTTATCGAAAAGATAGCTACAGACAATGCTTTACTTATTTTATAATTACTTGAAATAATTTCTATTCTATTCATGTCAATAAAATTTATTTTATTAAAATATATTTCTTATATTAATTTAGAAGTAATTAGGATTACATAGTACTACATAGTATAATATAATATATTATATATAATTCTTTTCTTACCCAATTATAATGTTAAAGCTTTTGATTTTTTATAGCCGCAATATAATGTCTAAAAATATTTTCGGTAATTATGTAGAGATAAAATTTCCCGATTTTAATAATTTTGAAATGTGTTATAAAGCTCATGATTCGTCTTGATTAATATTGTAAAATTTTTTAAACTGCGCTTGTTGTTTATTAAAAAATTATTAACAATATTAGTTTAATATTAGTTTAATTAATAGAATTTAATTTTCTGATGCCATGTACATTTAAAAAGGAATATATTTGATTGTATTTGATAATGATGATGTGTGTGTGTGTATCTGTGTGTGTGTGTGTGTGTGCGCGCGCGCGTGTGCGTGCGTGTGCGTGCGTGTGCGTGCGTGTGCGTGCGTGCGTGCGTGCGTGCGCGCGCGTGTGTGTGTGTGTGTGTGTGTGTGTGTGTGTGTGCGCGCGCGCGCGCGTGTGTGTGTGTTATAAAGTAAAAGTGTGGGCGATATAAGTAACATTTGATTATTAGAAAATAAAATTCTATGAATTTCTTACTTTAACGATAGAATATGACGAGTTGTTAACTATTTGTGCACGCAAGGAATATTATTCATAAAAAAGTAAAATGTCGCGTTACGAAAATATTATAGAATTGAAGGGTGGGCAACCATTTATTATTCACTATACACAATATTATTATAAGCAAATGCAAAAATACACTACTCAAAAAAAAAAAAAAAAAAAATAGAGAATTTTTCATATCCTAAAAATTGGGCTATTAATAAACCGCTGAAACTCGACGAAAAATCATTGTAGAAAATTAAAAAAGCATTTTGAAATTTGAAGTTTCAATTTTAACACGTTATCAGTAACTAAAAAAAAATTTTTATCTTCTTTGTTCTGTGCTTTAAAAAAGAACACATTGTTTTGAAAATTACGTACCTTTGATATTCTGCAGCTCGACAAAAAATTTTTTCTCGAAAAAATCAACAAGTTCCATAAAATATAACATTTTGCCTACAAAATGCTTTTTTTTAAATTTTCCTACTATTTTTTATTTTGACTGAGTTACACGAGTTTAAAGCTGTATTTTTTTTTTAAATGAGAAAATAATAAAATTTTTTATCTTCTTTGTTCCGATAACCCATTAAAGTTGAAATTTCAAGCTTTAAAATACTTTTTTTTTAAATTTTTTATCCACGATGATTTTTTGCCGAGTATCGATATTATTTTAAAAAAAGTTTAGTTTTAAAATCGTATAACTCTTTCAAAATAGTGTAACTTTTAAAAGAATTCGTAAGAAAATTTACAAAAAAGCATTTTGTAGGCAAAATGTTGTAGTTTAAGAAGTTTGAGATGAATATTTCGAGAGAAATTTTTTCATCGAGCTGCAGAGTATCAAAAATACGTAATTTTAAGGAACACAACAATGTGTTTTTTTTTTTAAAGTATTGAATATTTGTAGTATTGAATATATTTTTTAAAGTACTGAATAAAAAAGATAAAAATTTTTTTTTAAATCATTTATAACGTGTTAAAATTGAAACTTAAAGTTTTAAAATGCTTTTTTAATTTTGTGTCTATGATTTTTTATTGAGTTTCAACAGTTTGAAAATAGCCCAATATTTAGGATATGAAAAGTGTCTTCTATTTTTTTTAGTATTGCATAAATGCAAACAATTAACTTGTAATTTTAATATAAGTATTTTGAACGGGATTTGATTTTTGCAAGAAATTTTATCAAATATATTCTTCCTTAAATGTATGCACATAGTGTCAGAAAATTACATTCTATTCATTAAACTAATTTTGTTAATAATTTTTTAATAAACAACAAACGTTTTTTAGAACCTTCACATTACATAGGATGATGACTTTGATAACATATCTCAAAATTATTGAAATTGGGGTAGGTTTCCTATTTCTACATAATTACTATATTTTTTACAGCATATCAAGAAATAACACTTATCAAGTCTCATTAAAAACAAATATTTTAGTTGGTAATAAAAAATAAAAAATTATAAATAAGAGATTATTTCAAATGATCGAGATAAATAAGATATTTCGTATATATTTTATTACAAATAAATTTCGTTTGTGTTTGTATTTCCTTTCATCCATTAAATGAATCATGAATGCTAACAAATTGTTTCTATTATAAATCATATTATCGATAAGAAAACAAGTTTAGGAAGGTTTAAATTAATCCCGGATAATCAACATATGTTGATTATGACAGATTTAATTTTCTAAAGCGTCACATCGACTGAGAAAAAAATCAAAGAGAATGGAGACGTAATTTCTCGGAAAATTTTTGTCTATTTTTTTTGTATTTTTCTTTCTGGTTTAAATGCTCTACTTACAAGTAAGTAATGAATTAATAAAAGTATTTTTATATGTAAGATATTTTTTAGTAATTGTTGACATCAGCAGATTATTTTTTTTTTAACATATATATTATAGAGAGTACGTTCGTATGTAATATACGCTTTAAATTATTTAGTGCACTTTTTTAATTTCTTAGATATGCAACTTTGAAAAATATTGTATACTACTTAGAAATTGTACAATATTTAGAAAAGGTGATTTATTCTCTCAATGACTTTAATCTTGATATATGTTTTCATTATCATAATATTAAAACCCAGCAAACACATTTTTATAACTATATTATAACAGTTACATAACTCAGTGTAACTAAATATAATAAGTAATACTTCTTGATTCACATTAAGGCTCCTGAGTAGTCGCTGCGGCCATATTGAAATGATGACGTCAGAGGCGCGAAATGACACGCTGAGAATTCTTGCGTGCCATTTCTAAATAAAAGTATATTTTAATAAAATAAGACTACAGATCGTTTTAACACACTTGTAAAATTGTTCGAAAACTAAGCTTTTTCTTTGACAGTTAATAAATAGCCGTAAAATGAGTGTCAAAGTAAGCTTAATCATACGGGAAAACATGTGGTTTGACAACTGTCCAAAGAAGTGGAAAATGTTATTTCTACATAATACTTTCCTTGCTAAGCTTAGTTTTCGGACAATTTTATAGGTTTCACAAATATGTTACACATCACAGCACTAGCATAGAGCGAATAATTATAAAATGACATGCAAGAATAATTTAAGCTGTCAAAATGTCATTTTTCACGTCTCGTTCATCGATTTGCTATGTGAGGCACTGCATAAGAATGTCTGACATGTGGGTAACTTGTGGGTAACATTTAACATCACAATACTAACACAGACGTAGCTACATCATCACATGTACATGTAGTCCAAGTTCGTGCTTCGTGCGTGGAGGCTACGAACAGTACTGAGCGATCATGAAAATGCTCGCTACTCGCACATGTTCGGCCGTCGAATTTTGCTTGCAATAGATGCATTTCTACCCAATATAACAGAATAAATGCAAATAGGAAATCGAATAAATATAATTAGAGTAAAAATATTTATAATACCCAGCCACGTCTGTTCTAACAGATTTTGCCGAGCGCTTGCTATAAATTATTGTCAGAAAAAACGCTACAAATTTGGTACAAAAGTTGTTATTATCGATTAAGCTGCCAGATTGCTGGCAAAAACCGAGCAAAACTTGCTGACACAAGCAAACAGCAAATTAGTGGCAGAAACCGAGCAAAGCTTGTTGACATGACTTGACGTCAAATTGACGGCAAAAACTGAGCAGATTTGCGCGCGCGCAATCTGACAGCAGATTGGTGGCAGAAATCGAGTAAGATCTGCGCGGAGCAATTTGACAGCAGATTGTCAGCAAAAACCGAACAAATTTTATCATTTCGAAGCTATTTAAATTTGATGTATATCGACATAATTAATGAACCTTTTCTTGAAATAACTGATATATATATATATATATATATATATATATATATACAGGGTGTTCTAGACCACCCGTACACCCCTTTTCTTTCAAAAACTAAGCATTTTAGCGAAAAACGTTTTGAACAAAAATTGTTTGGTTTTGAGGGGAACATAAGATGGTGTCATTGGTTTGACCTTGGATGGCATCGTTAAAGTTAAATCAAGGACACCTTTAATTTCTTAAATGGAATCCCCTATTTTTTATTGCATATTCTTATAGCTTGTCGAGAGCTTTCCAAAACACTATAATAAAGTATGTCGAGAGCTTTCCAAAACACTATAATAAAGTATGTCGAGAGCTTTCCAAAACACTATAATAAAGTATTTTTTCATTAAGAATTTTTTAAGTTATTTTGTATCTTAAT
>JBCEZX010000036.1:4615091-4625186 GCA_039654345.1 Cataglyphis cursor
TTTTGTAGACGATCCCTTTTCCCGCCCTTCTTTCCGGTCGGGAGAAAATCGTCGCAATATATATATATATATATATAGAATTTCTGAAAAAATCTGTCCCTATATTTCGGAAACGGCAAAATTATGCTGCAAATACGTGTTCAATCATTTCGAGAGGCACTTTTAAGGAGATTAGGGAGTTGTATCTACAAGGACATGCTCTAGGGGGACTCAAACTTAAAAATTTTTAATGTTAATTCTCCATATTATATCGTCTCTACAGTATGTATATCGTTTAAAAGTTGATACATTGACCCATTCCGAAATTATCTAGGGTCAAAGTTCGAAAAAGTCAATTTTCAAAAAATTGTTACTGCCATTTGAAAATTCTTAAAAAATGTTAGAAGTGTGAAAATGTTCGTCTTCTTAGGTCCTCTCCATAAAAAAATCAGATTTGACCTTGATTAAAAAAAAAATTGGCGTTATCTTGAATTTAATAACTTTTTACTTACTATAAAAAAAAAAAAACAAAGTCAAATCTATTTTTTTGGAAAAAACCTTTTTTTGGAAAAATATTTTTTTGGAAAAAAAAAACAAAGTCATATCTATTTTTTTTGGAAAAAACCTTAAAAAGAATACTCAGGTCGCCCTTAATCTTAAGTTTTACCAATTCCTCTCCCGCCACCATTATTGCATTAGTTTTTTTCGTTTTTCAAGGCAAATATGAACCAACAAACGTTTTAATTAGTTTTTCCGTGACCAACAAACGATTGCGCATCGATTGAATTAAGATTGAAATAAAAATATCTTTCCGGCTAACTTCACATAAAATTTTATTTTTGTATTTTCAAAAAAAATATTAACCAACTAACGTTGCAATTAGGCCAACAATCACCAACAAACGATTTCTAAAAAAAAATTATAAAAATGAATGTTGACCGGTTAACTTTATAAAGCTCCTTGAAAAAGGTCGATGGAATATTATTTATAACAAATACTTGAAATACAACCACTTATAAAATAGTATTCCACATTGAAATCACATCCTCAAAAACGTAAAAGACGAGCGTCTGTTTTTTAATTATCTTTTACTTTCATTGTCCTCACATTAAAAGTATCGCAATGAAGTACACAAGTGGAGAATATTTTGTGATATGATCTTGATTCTAAATGTTTCAATCAGATTAAAGCTGTTTCTATACGATATGTTAAACGTTATCCATGTAGATATCATCCAAATGCGAATGTTATAAGAAGAGCAGAGATACGATTGGGAAATAAGGAGTACGACCGTTTATCGACAGGATGCTGGACAAGGATGAAATGCACAGGCTGCTCTTGAAGAGAAAATTTTGCAGAAAATTGAAGAAGACCCACAAACAAGTACTCGCGTTATTGCACGTCAAATTAATATATCGCTCTATTTTCGCGGTGTTAAAGATGAACATATGCACCTTATCATTTTGCAAAGCTGCAACACCTTAAGGAAGGTGATGCTGAGCTCGTATCAAACTTTGCCGTTGGTTATTGCGTCAACATAATTCGTTTTACGCTCGAATTTTATTTATTGATGAATTATTATCAATAATCACCCTTTGGTACTTCAAGAACGAAGCTTTCAAATTTTGATAAAAATTAAATATTTGGGTCGGAATAATAGGCGATCAACTTATAGGATCATGTTCTTCTGAACAGGCTGAGAAGAAATTTATGTCAACCTTTTTGACAGAAGACTTACCTGACTTGCTCGAGAATTTACCATTGCATATCCGTAAAACAATATTTCAACACGATAGAGTACCACTTTACAATAGGCTTGCGAGAAATTATCTCAACAAGAAATTTCCAAATTCTTAGATTGTTCGAGGTGATCCTGTCGTATGGCCGGCAAGATCATCCGAATTGAATGCATTAGATTATTTTTTGTGGGGATATTTGAAGAGTCTTATTTATGAAAGTCCTGTGGAAATTCTAGATTTAAAAGAACGCTTGTGTTGTGCAATAGTAAACTTTATGCCGGAAATGTTTCAGTGTACGCAAGATAATCTTCTTTGAAGAACAAATGTTGCATAGAAATGCAAGGCATGTTTTTCGAGCATTTATTATAAATTTCATCGGCTCTAATGGAGCTTGATTGGAATAACATTTCGTATGTAAAAAATTATGTATGTGTTGTTTAAGCATGTTATTTTATTTCTAATCGTTCTTTCAAAGGCGTAAGTAAAAAATTACTCTTTGCATCAAATAAATTCTTTTTAAAATAGCGATAAATTCAGATATTATGAATTAATAAAAAGTTGCGTAATAAAATCTTTAATCTTAAATAATAGAAAAATAGCCTACATAACTTATTGATATTTTTGCGGGCGAGCGCACGTGGCGCGCCGCTCCTAATCAACGCAAAATCTAGTACTAATTGGACAACTTTAAGTAGCTCTCAATTAAAAAATAATGTTCAGACGCAATTTTACCAGAGAAAAAAATTGCTTTTGGCACGGACAATCACGATGTGCATTCCGTATCTGAAAGTTTTGGGATATTCTGTATACTATGATGATACATTCTCGCGTGTTTTAACGATCTCTCATTGATTTGCAATAAACTTCATTTTTTACATTGTTCAAAAGAAAAAAAAAATAATAATAATTCAGTCTGGTTCAGAACAAACCATAAAATTATATTGTTCAATCGATTAAACAGAATTGTCTCTGTAATATACAGTGCGTGGCAAAAGTTCCGGAATGGCTAATTATCTCAAAAGATAATGATTTATTTAAAAAAGGGATAATTATTTAGTATATGGGAGCCAGTTTCGATTCATCTTGATTTTGACATATGTTATCAAGGACATAACCCTGAATAATTTTTCCTTACTTAATCGGCGGTCAGTTTTTATTAAAAAGTTATAAATAAAAATAGTTTCAGAAAAATAAAACGTAATTCTCACATCTATTCCATGCAAAAAGCAAAGTTCACTCGCATCGGGACTTTGATTCGGATGTGAAACAAGATGTTACATAATTAATGTGATTACATAATTAATGTAATATTAGAAAGTCAATAGACATGTCATGGTCTGCGCGAAGCATCCGTCCTATATCGCCGTGTGCTTCGCGCATGCATTAGCACAGTGAGTTTCGCCCTCCGCCCCTTTACGGGGGGGGGGGAGCTTCACTACCATGAAACTAGATACATAGATTTGAGTTGAACTTTGCTTTTATGTGGAAATTTGTAAACTCATTAAACATTGTAAAATCTTTCTGTGCTGGGGCGGAATCCACTGTGCTAACGCATATACCATACTTTACAATGCGGAGCGAAGTCGATCTCACAATTGTTGGATGGATGAAAAAGTATATGGACGCAATGTTCCGCTCTCTTCCTCCCGCGCCCTACGGAGGGGCTCTACTTCCGGAAGATATAACCTAACGCAAACCAAATTTTTAGTTTTAAATCAGAAATAGAAGGAGCTTTGTCCTCGTAAATGTAAACAAATATTTTTACTATCTAATCTACGCAAATACAATGTAAACAAGTTTGATTTTTTCTTATTTTATGATAAAAAAAGCATTAAAATTATGAAACTTTAATATGTCTCTAATATCTCTAAACCAATGTCAATGCTCTTTCATTCTTGCGTGGAATTACTCAGAATGACGACCTTGATAATGTGAGAATTATTGAAATCGGAGATGGTTCACTTATACTAAATAATAACCAAAAAATATTGGGTCAAGTTTAAGGATAATTTTAAAATCAATTTTTTTTTGTAATAGAAAACCCTATTTTTTACATATTCTTAAGCCTTAAGTCTTAAGTCCATGATGCTAGAACTCAATTCGAGATCTCAGTCAGAGAAACGTAGTCAATAAAATTGTCGCTTTTTTGTAAAAGTTGCAAATTGATTGGCTACATGTTTCTTGGTCTTGAAAAACTCGGATTGAATTCTGGCATCATGGAGACAAGGCTTTATAGACCTTTCAAGACTTTTTCAAAACATTATAATAAAGTATTTTTTATTAAGTATTTTTTTGGAGTTATTTTATTTTGGAGCTATTTTTGGAGTTATTTTATATCTTAATCGGTAAAACTCTCGAAAAAGGACCTATACGTCAATGATTTTGACCTTGACTATGTTGTCAAGGACATGGCCCTGAGTAACATTTTCTTATAAATTAATCGGCGGTCTCCTATAGTTTTTGAGATATTTAATGTTAAAATTTCACAGTTTTAATGTATTTTCTGTTATAAAATAAGGAAAAAAATTTGTTTATGTTGTACTTGTGTAGAATAGATGTGAAAAAAGTGTTTGTTTACATTTCCAAAGACGAAGCTCCTTGGATTTTTCCACTTTTCACGGGAAGCGAGGTTCAACGTAAATTTGTGTCTAATTTTTTGATAGTGGAGCCCACCCGCAGGGCGGGAGGGGGCGGAACATACTGTTTCCACGCATATACTTTTTAATGCGTAAATATAAAGTGGAAAATTATAAACTCATGTGGAACCTTACTTCGCATTAAAAAGTATATGTGTGGAGGCAGTACGTTCCGCTCCCCCTACGAGGGGGGGGCTTCACTATCAAAAAATTAGACACATAGATTTACGTTGAACCTCGCTTTGCGTGGAAAATGGAAAAGCTCAAGGAGTTTGTCTCTGGAAATATAAGCAAACACTTTTTCCACGTCTGTTCTACACAAATACAAAACGTAAACAAACTTTATTTTTCTTTATTTTATAACAGAAAATACATTAAAACTATGAAACTTTGAAATCGCATATCGGTAACTATAAGAGACCGCCGATTAATTTATAAGGAAAAGTTACTCAAAGTCATGTCCTTGACAACATATGTCAAGGTCAAAGTCATCGGCATATAAGCCCTTCTTCGAGAATTTTACCTCTTAATCTGTATTTGATATAAAAAATAAAATATCTCGTAAAATATTTAGTTTTCGATAATTTTACCGTAATACTTTTATGTACAGAATAATGAGACAAATCAATTTTTATAAAAAAAAATAATTGTTTTTAAGAAAAAGTATATACTTATTTGCATTGTACTTTTAAACAATTATTTACGTGTTTCATACCAATTGATTTTATTTTTATATCAAAATATATCAAATTAATATATAAAATAACTCAAAAATATTTAATAAAAAAATACTTTAAAAAAGTGTTTTGAAAAAAATTTCGAGATAGATTATAAGAATATGTAAGAATATGTAAGAAAAAATAAAGTTTTTTTATTTAAAAGCAAAGCTTTTTATTTGAAAAAAAAAACAAGTTAATCTTGAAATGACTCCTAAATTTGACTCCAAGATCAAGATCAAGCTCACCATCAAGTATCCACTTCCAAAGAATACAACTTTCGTTTCAAACATTTTTTAAATAAATCGTTGTTTTTTGAGGTAATTAGTTCCGGAACTTTTGCCACGCACTGTACGTTTGCAACTTTGTAATAGATATTTGACATGCTTATGATTTCGTAATAGATGCTTCACGTATTTGTGTATAACTCATAAGAACGGACTATGAATGCCTTCGTGTTATGTGCGACATTGAGGAACTTGATAGTTTATCTTGAGCGGTTGTTGTAACATTTGCCTACAACATATGCGACTCATTTTAATTCATTGTAACTTTTTGTAATCTTATATTTGCGACTCGTTTTTGACACGCTTGAAGTTCGGTTTCTGTTCTTTATTTACTTTGTAATTGTATTGAAGATGATCAAAAAAAGGAGTTATGTTAATATAATTTTATTGTAATAAAATTTGCGCATAAAATTACCACGCTGGCTCTTAACTGCCTTCCCTCATTTTTATTTGATATGTTTATAAAAGCTTTTATTGTTTTATTTTAATTTTGATCATATTCTTAAACAAGAATGAAGAAATTAAGATCTTTTAATAAAAATAAAAATATTTCAAATAGAAAAATAAAATACTTTACATCTCTTGTCAATGATCCATCAATGAAATATTGCTAAATTATCTATCGTATCACATATTAGACTTATAAATTCATTTATCACTAATCATCAATATGATCAATATGATAAAATCAATACCACCAGGCCATTTACTAATAAGCTATTAATACGTATTTTTCACGCTTACTTTTTTATAAATTATAAATGTAGTTTTATCAGTAAACAATAAAAATTCAAAAATGAATTTATATTGAACAGAATGACAATAAAACATATGCAAAAATAATGCGAAAGAAACGTATAGGTTATCATAACAAGTATATTTTAACTGCCCAAATGTTTCAACATATATGTCTCATTGACCAATGATGCATTTGCATTAAGAGTAATTGACAATACATTGAGCATTATTTTGTATTTATTATAGAAAAATATTTTAAAAATGTTTTAGTAATCATTGATTTCTGTGATACCACAATATATCCTAATAATTTTTTATTCTATGTTTAATAGGCTTTCGAATTTCGAAGTAAAACATTTCATTAAAAAATTTCAAGATAAATTTCATATCTTGATAAAAAAGCAAGATAACAAAAAATTGATTGTTATACTGTTTGTACTGTTAATACTATAAAATTTTAATTAGTTACATTTTTTCATATAATAAATAATTTAAGAGTATATTTAAAATTGTCAAGTTTTATATAATATATATTTTGTATACACGCAAGATATATTAAATGCAAAAGTTTTGAAAGTAAAATATGAAAAAATTTCGCGAAAAATTAACTTTCCATTGGCAATGTGAAGATTTAAAAGCATAATCAATTTTTTTTATTGTGAATTTTAGAATAACTAGTAGATAGTGGGATTCGATTTCTCCTCCTTAAACACTTATTAATAATGAGGTTATGCAGGGTGTTTCCGGGTTAAATGGCCAAACTTAAAATATGAATTTAGGACCTTAAAACAAAAAAAAATTTTCCTCTAGAAGTATGCTCGCAAACGCTTCGTTCAAGAGATATTGACTTTTGAAGTTAGGAATGAATAATTTCAAAATAATCTAGATTTATTCTAGATTTATTGCTGTACAGTACTCAAAATTTAATAATTAAATGTTTTGTTCAAAATGATGGCCTCCAACTTGGAGATAAGCATTGCATCTATCGATGATAGAATGAGTAGCTGATTAACATTGTATATCTGTAATTTCTCGCAAGCTTGCACTATCCTCTGTTTTAATGATTGAAGGTGTCATTAATAGGTACTACATAAACTTTTTGCTTGAGAGCACTCCATACAAAAAAAATCGAGTGGTGTTAAATCCGGGGAACGCGGAGGCCAAGTCACAGGTCTAGCACGACTAATCCATTTTCCGGGAAAATAAATATTAAAAAGATATTAAAACTAACAATTATTTGATACAAATGGACGGAGCTTTGTTTACTGTGCAAACACAAACCTGTCAATGACCTTCAATCTTCAAAACTGTGTATTATCAATAACGTTACTAGATATAAGTTGATAGTGAGAAAGAGATATTGGAATGTTGGAAAGAAGTATGACTGTATAACGAAGTGTACTGTAAGCAAGGAACGAGACAAAGAATAAAGTTCTTAGAGTGTTTATTAAGTATCCTAATACACATAAAACATATAACATTGGTGACGAGAATATAAGACATAAAATATATAAGAGAATGAAAATTTAAGACTAAGAAAATATAAATTCTTTAAAGATAAAGCAAGAGGTCAGACGCCATGAGTGAAGACAAAGGATACAATGGAATCCCACGTTTCAACACGAACGAAAATCAAAGTGCTATTTATCCGCATTAAGAAAGATGGCTTCGAAGTTTCGAGTTAAGGCTCGAAAGCCATAATATAGAAACGGCAAAAAGAAAAAAAGCGATGTTATTACATTGTAGAGGTAATGACTTGATAAAATATATTTTACGCTATTCCAGATGTGGATGTGATAATTGAAGGTTAGGAGGATCCGTATGAAAAAACAAAAGAGATGTTAACGAATTATTTTAAATCTGAAATAAACACTACGTTTGAAAGGTATAAATTTCGAAATATGTTTCAAAAAGAGGAAGTCGATTGGGCAATTCGTGACAAGATTGCGCCAGCAAGCGAAATATTGCTCATTTGTTTCAGTTGACGACGAACGTAGAGATTAAATAATTAAATGATGTCAAATGTCGAAAGTGAGACGACGTGTTCTGGAAAAAGGAGATGCAACGCTGGAGTAGGTATTGGAAATAGCTCAAGCATTAGAAGCAATTCGGTTTAAAGGCATGAAAAATACGGGACAAGTGGCGAAGACATGTAGATGAAAAGTTAATTTGACCTTGGAATGATCTCTAAGGGTCAACTTGACCATAATATGACGACATACAAGATATTTTATATTTTATGTAAAAATATTGCAACTTTGAAGTCTTATAACTCGGAAAGTACTTAAAAAAAAACACTTTATCATAGTGTTTTATCATAGTGATATTTGTTACATATCTGCTGTCATGATATAAAAGTAAACAATATTCGATTTTTGCTTCATTTTCTTTATTATATTGTATCGATGAGCCATGCTGCCAGAAACTAAGCTTAAAGAGCGGAATCTACTGCAAAGTCATGATGGAATTTACTGGCATACTGCTGGCATATTGCTAGCATTTTGTAATCTGAGTATATATAGAATTTGTTTTTAAATAGATTTAAAATATTTTCAATATTTTGCACAAATTTTTTTACTGATTGTAATAAATATATATATAAAGATTTTTTTTGTAAATAGATTTTTTATTTTGTTTTTTGATTTTTTGATAAATAGATGTTTACAAATAGATTTTTTGATGTTTTGTTATGCGTTATATGCGTTTTATGTTTATAAACAAGATTATTTTTATAGCAGATTAATCATAAACTTCAGTTTATTTGTATCAATTTATTTTTTGTAATTTTATGTATATTTATTTTGATACAAATAAACTGAAGATTATGATTAATCTGTTATAAAAATAATCTTGCTTTTTTTCTCGAAGGAGACTTTTCCTTCTTACAAAAATCTTCATTTTCAGGTATTCTAAATTGTCAGATATTATAAATAATTAAAATTTTTAAAGTCAATATTATTATACTTATTTTTTCCGAAATACATACTCTCAAGTAGCTTAAAAGGAATTTTATTATTTATACTCATATAAAAATCACGTTTTTTCAATGTTTTTGCTCCGATTTAAATCTATAAATCTATAAAAAATAAGTAGAATAATCTAACCTCTCTATAATGATAAAAACCTTTTAGTGAAACTTTCATAAGAATTTTTTCAGACTTTAATATAATACGAAAATATATTATACTTAATATAATAATATAATACTTAATATACTTAATATAATACGGAATAATAAAAATAGGAAAAACCTGCTTCGGTTCTTAAAGTATAAGGTTATCAATAAAAGGTGTTAAATTACACATGTTGCCGGCGGTTAAAAAAAGAAACAAAAGATTAACACGCTATAATAACTTATTAAACATAGTTTCACTAATAAATATTAATATAAATAGTTTTCGTGTTTCAAAATACATACTTACGTAAAATTTTAGTGGAATCAATGAACAATACTCTAAATTTAGCAATCATCGAACAATTTTAGAGATTGACTTTAAAAACATATTCGTACTTCCATGACAAGTTGGTTATGATAATGGCGTTGATAAGAACAGTAACGATTGGATGTAAGGCTGACGATCCTGAAACGCAGATCACTAAGGCAAAACCAAGAACGGTTGCGGTCCATTGTTTCACATGCGATTCTTTTATTGTACGATAAAAACATCCGAACGCCATAGAGAGTAAAAGCAGCGACACATACACGATATCGTTCCACAACATTGTTCTTTAAACGTGTAAGCAAGAAAGAAGATAATGAAAACTAAATCAGCACTGATAATATATTATTAAGGGTCGGCAGGAGTGACGAGCAAACTTCGAGTTGATATTGGAGACTTAGCGCGGTGACTATAGGAAGCTCCAGCTTCAGGATTACCAACTTGAGAAATAAATCTCTGTCTCTATGGAGAAGTGTATGGGTGCGAAAGCTCCATAAAGTTAGCCGGTCAACTTTCACTTTTATAATTTTTTTTTTGACAAATCGTTTGTTGGTCGTTTG
>JBCEZX010000036.1:4702852-4719485 GCA_039654345.1 Cataglyphis cursor
AGCTCCAACCGTGCGCAAGTGGTCGTCTATAGTCTATATGACGCCTATATGCCGCCCCGTCGCCCGTCGCCCGTCGCAAAAGTACGAAACTGCGGCCGAAAGAGAGAGAGAGAGACAGAGAGAAAGAATGAAAGAGAGAGGTTTACTTATGCATCCTGCACCACACTAGCTCGTTCCGTTGCACGTCTGCCGAGCGACTATCTTCGCATTCGCATCTGCATATCTCTGTGCGCGGCGCCCACGGAACACGAAAACGAAACACCGCGCACCTAGCAAAGTGCTAGAAATCCACGACTGCGCATGCGTTCGCTCGTCCCGCCTCTTTAATTTCCGAAGAATCCGAAGAACCAACGCTTTGCCCGATCTAGCCCGAAGCCGAAGCCCGACAGAGGCGAGAGCCCGATCTGCCCGACCCGACGGAAGTCATTCACCGCGATCGGCGCGATCGTGACGCGGATAACGATAGACGCGAAGCCGATTGAAAAAATCGGTGTAGTCTTGTAGTCTCGTGTCTCCACTTTCGTCATTCGTCATATCTCGTGGACGAATTCAATTTATAATTTTCCGCGGACAACGGACATGTGCGGAAAAAAAATCTTATGCCATCTAATTCGCGCATTCGACAAATAATTATTTACGTCTCTCTAATGACATTTAACGAAATTATATTGATTTCGATTACCGATAATTTCTTGATCAGACTTTTTTCTCTCTTCTCTTCTTTTCTTCTTAGGGAGAAACAAGTCTCGTCAAAAAGACCAAATAAAGAAAAAAATTCCGGGGATGAAAAAGAGGGTTAATTGTCGTGAGTTTTTAAAAAGATTGTAAGATTTTGAAATAAAAGAATGTGCAAACACGATAATTTAAATATTATTTTGTGCGTGCATATGTGTATACTCTTTCAAATCTACTGATCTTTTTAGAGTAATTTTTTGTATCGCCGCCAAACATACATGTCTATACTAAAGATGTACATATATTCGATAATTTTCAAAGTATTGGCGCGAACAAATTATATCTATCTTTTCTTCTTTTTCGTTTATATAATTTGGACAATAAATTTGGATAAACTTACACATAATTTTATACAGCAATTATTTTTGAGAAATATGAATCGAGAGATTTTTTTTTCAGTCATTTTTATAAGTTATTCTTTATAGCGTGAATAAGATACATAAGATGGATAATATTACTAAATCTATATAAATAATATGATAAAGTTTGATAAGAGATAGAAATATATGGGACACGTCGCGAGTTGATAATTGTGTAAAAAGCTGCTTGCTTAGAAAATTAATGTTACAGAACAAAAATATTCAGAATCTTATAGAGAGATTGTATTTACAGATTATATATTTCAATTAATTATATTTTTCATATATAAGAGGGAGGGTTCGAATTGTACTTATTATTATGTCATTCGTGTAATACTAAAAAATTTCCTGCATTTCTCTTAAAAGAATGGAATTTTAATATAAATGAAAAAAAGTTGTTTTTATTGTTTCAATGATTTAATTTTTAATGTTTTTAACGAGATTTTTACACGATTGTCCGTTTCTATCAAACGCAACTACCGTTTTACAAGTATCACACGGATGATGTTGTATAGTAAGTCATAGTGAGCTATAGTAACAAAGTTTTTTTTTGTAATGTAAAAAATCAATATCAATCGATAAAATCGTTCTTTTATCGCTGCAGTCTATCTAAAACTTCGACGCTTTACAACTTTACATACTCTGGTTTTCCCTCGCTGTTCCAGATAGTCTTCATTTTTCGAAATGCAAAGATCGCATATAATGCTGTGGAAAAAAAAAAGGAAAAATATTTTTGTTGAGAAATCTTAAAGTCGGATTAATCCGAATTTTTTTTTTTTCTTATTTTTATCATTTTTATTTTTATTTTATTTTTATACTAACAAGTGACTTCCCATTCCGATTGCGAGAGAGTGCCGATTTTACGATGATTAGCAGGCAAGTTCTGCATATATCGAACAGCGTGTTGATAATCTTGCTCTGGATCGCCAAGCAAAGGTGCTTCATGATATGGTGGATAAGTTTCCAATGCTTGCATGTTTCCTAAAAGGGACCTGCCCTCGTCTTTAAAACGTTCATAATACTCGTCAAATCTGAAAACAGAAAAAAAAGATTTTAATATATTAATTTAAACTGAAAATTGCATTAATCCATTTTTAAATATATTAACGCAAACTTAAATTGATTTGAATAAATCATAAAAAATGGAATAAAAGTCGATTTTTGAAATAATTATTTATTAATATAGACGGGCGATTGTTAGATTTAAATGAAAAGAAAATGTATATTCATTCTCTCTCTCTCTCTCTCTCTCTCTCTCTCTCTCTCTCTCTCTCTCTCTCTCTCTCTCTCTCTCTCTCTCTCTCTCTCACTCTCACTCTCACTCTCACTCACCTTTCAAATGCTATTAACTCAAGACCATATTTTGAAGCCAATTTGCACAGTGTGGGTAGGTGCACCAGAAACTCTGGACAATCAACCACGCCATCCAGATGGAAATTGTATTTGGCACCAAAAAGTGGTGGCCTTGTTTTGTCCTCGCATATAAATTCAACGCTATATACATCATTGCCGAATTTATTACCATCGCATTTTTGCCATCTAGAACTATATTTTACAAAATAAGGAAAACATATGAGCGTATATTTCTCTTTTGCATGTAAAAGATGTTATCTTTCATATACGAAAAAAAAAAAAAAAAAAAAATATATGCAATTGAATATATATATTTTAGTAGAGAAAAAAATAACAAACTGAAAATTTAATTCAAAATTATAAGATTCTATAATTTATAATTTGATCTAAAAAAAATTTGATGATATTAAATTACATTTTATTGTAATTTTTTATAATTGTGCGATTTCACTATAATTACAGAATTATAATAAACAATATATCTTATATTTTGATGTGTTAAGGTTTAAGAAAAAAAGAAAAATAAAATAAAATAGTAATAATCACAATAGGAATAGATGTTTACAAAAAAAAGGGGAAGAGAAAAACATACACTAGATCATACGCATCTGGAATGGTTCCGATAAAATAGCCACCAGGCTTGAGACTCTCGCCAGCGTTTCGAAGCATGCATTCCGCTTGCGATAGGGACTCAAAGCTGTAGTGAAACGCAAATTGGCAACTGACAAAGTCGAGCTGCATACTAGGATCCGCAAACTTTTCTCTCAAACGAACCTGCAACAATCCTGATTAACCAAATTCCATTGACAAGTGCATTTCTTGCTACATAAAATTGCAAATAGTACGATTTAAGATGAAAATATATATCTTCTACCTTTGTACAATCAGCTGTTATAAATTCTGCAGTAAAAATGGGAGCAAAACCTCTATCTTTAGAACCTTTCCTATTTACTATGTCATTGTATCGTTGTTGACATTGTTCCAATGATACTTGCGCTATATCCGTGCAGATTAGATGCGAAATGTTAGCCTTTTTCCATTTGAGAAGATCTCCCCCCTTTCCACAGCACATATCCAACACTCTTAGCGAAGCACCAAAACTCTTACCTTGCTTCAACTTAACTACATATTCATCTATGACAAATAATTTAACAATTAGTTTATTATGTAACACAAGTACATAACATTAGCTTAATATTAGTTGATAAAATATCAAAAGATTGACAAGATTATCAAATCATAGACAGCCAATATAATTTAATATAATTTAGATAAGAAATAACAACTTAAGTTTAGTATTTTTTGAGACATTTAAAAGAAATCAAAGTAGATTTTTAATTTCAATGTTCACAATTGTAATTATATAATAACAATTGTGTTTAGGCTCTCTCTCATTGGTTCTCATTTTACTATTGAAAGTGATTTAATATCATTGAATTAAAAATTAAAGATTAATACTTACGTATAAGCATGCTTTTAATCCAGTTGTTAAAATTTCTCATGTATACAATACGACTTTGATTTCTGTACGATAGTCCCTTCTCTTCCAACAGGTTGTAATGATCAGCTACTAAAGCTGTATTATCAACAATTTTGTTTATATTAGATCTATCACTGCTTTTTTCATTACTTCCAGATGTTGTCAAATCTGAAGGAACACTTGCGCTCTGTAATAGGAAAGATATTAACATTTTTAGCATTCATAGTATAAATGTATATTGTTTCAAAAAAACTCACAGCAGATACAGTATCTTCGTCAATATCATGCTTGGCTACTTTGGATATATATTCGCAATCAGGCGACAATTTGTGCTTCCTACTTTGAGGGCTCTCCAAATCTATATTTTTGTCTGTTTCTGACGAGATCTCTACCTTTGCCGTAGAGGCACAGAACTTTTCTGTGTCGCTAAAAAAATAAAAAAAAAAAAACAACTATTTTCTACTTTATTCCTTTTCATTACACAATGTTACTTCTTCCACACTTGAAATAAAAAAACTAGTATACATGTTGTACAAATGTGAGAATAATTAGTAGTTTTATAAAAAAAATTATCCATCTAAATTCTACATCTATTCTTGAGACTGCAAAAATATATTAATTTGATATTAAGGATATTAATCAATAATTTTATAAAAAAAAAAATCTGTTTATCATAAAATTGATATAATTTCACGTTTCATGTTAAACGTGAAGAGAAGAAAGAAAGAATATAGAAGAGTTTAATATTATAAAATTGGAGAATTAATTACATATGTGTGTGAAAAAAAATGTTATTATTAATATTAATATTAAATATAGCATATACATATATATACACATGATGTTGAACATGAAGGGTAGGAGAGGGTGGGGATGGGGGGAAGGTGCGTGTGCGTGTGCGTGTGTGTGTGAGAGAGAATATAGAATGAGATATATAAAAGACCTTTTATGTTGCTTTTCTTCAGTTTTTCCCTTAGTTTCCACGTGAAGCGCCGACATGTCGATAGTTCAATATATAAACAGTAAATAGAAAGATATGTATTATATAAAATGAAAAATTATTAGGATGTCAAAAAGGCAAGAAACACTTTCGTGTCATTCCTATGCACTCCAAACTTGAGAACGCGCAAGAACATGAGAAACGTAAAGTCTCATATCGACAACGAAGAGTTTATTGTTATTACTCGTCACTGGTTTTACACAACTCACAAGACAAATTCGTTATACACAGTTGACACAATCGTATATATGTACATTCACACGTTCTTACGCCACGAAAAGCGTCACCTGTAATTGAAAATTACTGATATAATATTGGTAGCATTGAAAATTACTGATTCTATTTTTCGTTTCATGTCTACTGCGCGTCAATGATTTGTTTACTGAAGTAAGGGAAATACACCAATAGGCCACGGATAAAGAAGTATATCCATGGCTCCATTGGCATACTTTTGTACACCAATGATTTTTGGGCAGCGTGGTTCACGTAACTTTTCCCTAGGGCGGAAATGTGAAACCATTGAACTATGGCTGCGGTCGGGAAGATGCTAGAAATGCTTCGAAGCATTTGATTGACAAAAAGAGCAAAGATTTCTTTATTCTGATTGGTTAACGTAACGCTTCGAAGCATTTCTAGCGTCTTCTCGACCGCAGTCTAACATATAACATATTGGAATGTGCATGTCTTTGTTCATTGGCGGCCATGATTGTAGTCGAATTGCGACGATGTGTCCTCGTTTAACTAATGGCGTTTTGACGAACATACAGGTTAATCCAACCCAGATCAATTAATCACTATATTTTACTATGAATGCAAGTCTTTTATTGGCAGAATCAATGCAATACTTTTATTAATGACATCATTGCATTGACTCTGCCAATAAAAGATTTGAATTTAGAGTAAAATATAGTGATTAATTGATCCGGATTAGATTAACCTTATTCGAAAACGCCATTAGGCTTATTGGTTTCTAGAGAAAGGTTACACGATTGCCTAGTTCTTTTTTCTTTTTTTTTCTTATATCGTATGGCAAGCAAGAGTCAGCTGCCATTTTTGTTGCGGTACGAGGTATGGCGCCAACGCAGGACGCAGGGCGCAAGCGCAGACACAGGCACGATACGAGATACGAGTACGAATTACGGATGAGGATGAGGTATCAACGGTGAACGGTAACAACGAACAACGGTATGCTCAGAGGTTTCCAAGATGGCGAAGAAAACTCAGGCAGAGAAAGCGGCACAAAACGAAGAGACTGCTAAAGGCAACGACGATCCGATGAACGACGATGAGGAGCCCAATTTCAGCGATCCCGAAGGTTTCGTAGATGATATTACCGATGAAGGTGAGCGTCTTGATCGACGAAAAAGATTTTTCCTCGTCGATAGATTCAAGGCGATGACACGTCTGCACTTGTCGCCCGCATTGCGCTGCAAGCATGGCGAATCTTTCATTTCAAATGTACAGCATTTGCGATTTAATCTTCAGAAATCGCTCGCTATCTTTTCCGATGAGTCACCACTAATTTCGAACAAATTCTTCCGTATGTCGAATGACGGGGACAACACTGCTCATTTTCACATACGCTGATTGCCGATGAAACTTAACCTATAAACATTTTGGAGAAAATATATAATTTAAAATAGATAATAGTTGTAAATCTACATCTAAATATGTAAATGTGCTGAATAACTTTCTTGGTTTGGAGAAATTTTTACAAAAAAAATTTTGTATTTCTTATTTTATACGCAATGTATCTGTTTTGATATTAATAATTTTAGTTCAAAAAAGGACTTCGCATCATTCTTATGGGAAAATGGCTTTCGGTGGATTTTAACTAATTTTTAGATATGTTGTAGTTCTCGTCATTCTGAACAAATGTCTCAATGGGCACAACTTGATCCTACGAGCCAAGATTTAACGTTAAATCTCAACCTTTCAGAGCTTGTAGCGCGGGAACGGCTCGTAGGATCAAGTTGTGCCCATTGAGACATTTGTTCAGAATGACGAGAACTACAACATATCCAAAAATTAGTCAAATCCACCAAAAGCCATTTTCCCATAAGAATGGTGCGGAGTCCTTTGAACGATACGGTAAATTCAGCTTATAGGATACATCTTTTTTACTTAGAGATCATTGAGCTCCCAATTATCCTATCTCTTGAAGGAGCAAACCTCGATTCCTATTTAAAATAAGTCTATGAAGTGTTCTTATATAACTAATTAAAGACACGTTACATTATGGACAGGCATATGAGAAATTACAAGTGATAACATGTGGTACGTGTGGTAAAGTCTATTTGCATATTAGAATAAAAATAATTTTTCACAAAGTATTTCAATTATAGTCGAATAACTTGGCAACATCGGTATGGAACAGATAGCAATCAAAGCGTAATTAATTACTCTATCAATATTATTTATACAATTCATAAATTACATAGCCATTAATAAATTGCTTGGAGAAGTTGCTCAATTAGTGTCCTTAGAATTATCATTAGCTTAAATAAAAATGCAATCTTTTTGCAAAGTATTTTAAATATATTTTTTAGTATCCTTATATTATATTATATTATATTATATTATAGAAGGAAATTTTTTACAACGATAAAACTTTTGTCATGAACTTGTAGAATTGCTTGGTGATATCTTGAAGCAGAAACCATCGGAAACAGATGGGGTAGAATCTGTGATTGTCGTGGATAATGTACCTCGAGTAGAACCTGATAAATTGGAGAAACTTCAGTCTGTTATTAACAAAGTGTTAGGAAAATTTGGTACAATTGTCAACCAGCACTATCCGATGAATGAAAACGACGGCAAAACTAAAGGGTTAGTTCAAATTGGTCAAAATTGGAAAAAAAATTGCAAAAAGAGAAAAGCTCCTTTTTTAAAAAATATTTTATGATTATAATTTTTTGTTTTTGCTTGACAGATACATTTTTCTGGAATACAACAATCATTTGAATGCTCTGTCGGCGGTCAAATCTACTAACAATTACAAGATCGACAAATCGCATACATTTAAGGTCAATCTTTTCACGGACTTCAAAAAATATGAGGATATCCCTGAAAACTGGGAACCACCGAAAGCTCAGCCCTTTAAGTCTGCCAGCGACTTGCACTACCATCTGCTGGAACCGGATGCTTACGATCAATTTTGTGTTCTTTGTGGCAATGGGGCGGGTGTATCAGTGCAAATCTGGCAAAACTCTGCACCTGAGCCTACTTTACTTGAAGAACGCAATGTGAGTAGTTTTATTTTTAAGACAAAGAAAAAATATAAAATAAGTAAATATTCTGATGAATATCTGTCTCTTGTTAGTACTTTATTTCTAAACATATATCATAATTTTCATTTGCTGTTTATCTAATGTATATAATTGTAATATTAGTTTAACATATAAAAGATATGATACCTATGATATTTTGATATTATAGACTTCAACAATTAAATCTGTTACGATAATCAATATCCAAATTACTTTCTTCTAATTTTTCAGCGCTGGACAGAGACATATGTAAAATGGTCGCCACTGGGCACGTATCTAGCAACGTTTCACAAGCTGGGAGTCGCACTATGGGGTGGGCCGCAATTTACCCAGCAGGCCAGATTCAGCCAGCGAGGCGTCGAGTGCATTGATTTTTCGCCCGGCGAGCGTTATCTGGTCACTTACACCCCGCGTACCGATCTCGGACAAGATCAGAAGCGTTTGGTGATCTGGGATATTCTGTCGGGCCAAGAGAAACGATCCTTCTTTCCCGATGGATCTTCCGTCTGGCCGATCTTTCGCTGGTCGCATGACGATAAATATTTAGCGCGCATGGGAGAAGATGTTCTTAGTGTCTACGAGACTCCAGTGAGTATTTGTTATAATAATGTTTCAACACAGTCACATCTTTTGAATGTAGTTTACAAAGTTTTTAATGCTGATTATTGCTTTGAATTTGTTATTTAATTGCTGCTATTGTCATATTTTTTTTAGTCATTTGGTCTATTGGATAAGAAGAGCATCAAGATACCAGGGATCAGAGATTTTAGTTGGTCCCCAACGGACAATATTCTCGCTTATTGGGTTCCAGAGGACAAGGATGTCCCAGCTAGAGTAACTCTGCTCGAAATCCCCAAGTGAGTCTTTAGTCTTGAATTAATTATTAATTTAAACGAGAGTGATTTTTCATCAAATAATTTTCGAACTTTCAGTCGTAATGAAATAAGAAATAAGAATCTGTTCAATGTAGCCGACTGCAAGATCTTTTGGCAAAAGTCTGGTGATTATCTGTGCGTAAAAGTCGATCGTTTTGCCAAGCGCAAGGAAAAAACGGAACAAAAATATACGGTAAATCTTAGTATAAATATTTTCAGCACATGCTGAAATAGTTTTAATTAATGTATTTCAGAGCAAGAAAAAAAATTCTTTGAATTTTATATCTTAAGAGATAGCTTTTGATGATTATTGTTATCAAAAATAATTCGTATTTCGCGTTGCAGGGTATGTCGTACAACTTTGAAATCTTCCACATGAGAGAGAAACAGATTCCTGTAGATAGCGTGGAAATAAAGGAACCGATTCATGCTTTTGCGTGGGAGCCGGTCGGCAGCAAATTTGCCATCATCCATGGGGAAATACCAAGCGTGAATGTTAGTTTTTACGAAGTGCGATACGGTCATCAGCCCGCCCTTCTCAGTAAGTGAATGTGTAATAGAATCGCCATTATTCTTTACTCATTACTCTTTTTTTATTCGATTGAATTTGCCAGTCTTTATTTTCATCAATTTAAGTCCAATATTTATTATATTTAAATCATATTTTTAATGTCCTTCCTGACAGAGAGATTAGAGAAGAAAGCTTGCAATCACTTATTTTGGTCGCCGTCGGGTCAGTTTATCGTCCTAGCTGGCCTCACAACGATGGCTGGCGCTTTGGAATTTATTGATACCAACGATTTTACCATCATGAACTCCACTGATCATTATCAAACTTCAGACGTGGAATGGGATCCTACTGGCAGGTAGATTCAAAAGATAACATCAGAACAATTTATATAGTATACACAGTATAAGAAAAATGAATAAAATGGAAATATACATTTTATTTATTAAGATATTGATTTATCAATTTTTATCGTGATTAATTTCAGATACGTCGTCACGGCAGTGTCCAGTTGGAAGACCAGCGTTGACAATGGTTATTGGATATGGACGTTCCAAGGTCGTATTTTAAAGAGAGTTAACCTGAACGCATTTAACCAACTACTATGGCGACCGCGGCCACCAACTCTTCTTACCGCAGAACAGATCAAGGAGATCAAAAAGAACTTAAAGAAGTATTCGGCGCAATTTGAGAGCAAAGATCGCATGCGATTGACACGCGCTTCAAAGGTACATTTAATCTTTAAATTGTATTATCCACTTTCAAACAGTGTATGTATATTAAATAATTTTCTTTTATGAAGTATAATTGCAAAGTATATAGTTGTGTATATGGGGTGTGTAGAAATATCAACTCCTCTTCGAAAATTTCAACAGATTTCTAGATAGTGATTTATTCAACAACTGATCATTTTTGTAGGAATTGATTGAGAAGCGTTGTTTGTTGATGAAGGCATTTGAAGAATATCGTACGAAACGTATTGAAGAATGGAATAATCAGAAGAAACGTCGTCTTGAATTACGTTGCAGTAAGTATATATTAAAAATAATATTAGGCCCTTTCCAACATTATATAAATGATTATAGACGCCTTTGTGAAATAATTGTATATTATTGCGCTGAAAATAATATTCTTCCAAAAAAGATTTGAGATTAATCGTCGAACCTATGTGTACGTTTTTTTTAGATATCGACACTGACGAGCTGGACTCCGATTCGAAAAATGTAGAAGAGGAAGTCGTGGAATTTTTCGTCAAAGAAGAAACATTTGTGATCGACGATAAATAAAATTTCGCTGGATAACAGTTAATTACCGCGCGCTGATTGCTGGTCTTGGAAATCTCTACAAAACAGTGATCGTTTCCACCTACAAAGTGTCGCAATATTAATCGTCATCGTTGTCATCATCATCATCATCATCAATAATTGCAATAATTGTATCATTGCAATTATCTTTATCTGTGAACCATGAGTGGGTTCAACAGACAATCATTCTTGTACTATTACTATTGTATCCGGATTAAAGTCGCTTTCGCGTGTTCGACGTTACGCAAAAAGCGACGACACCGTAATAATATTAAATTCTATCATATCCCTTATAGGATAGCGCACGAGGAAATGATTGCGTTATCGAATTTACAGCTTGCTCTGTCTGTTATTAACTTACAAAATAAAATGCTAATTTATCCCCTGGAGACGACAATTAATTTTTTAATCTTGCACATACAAAATTTAGATAATAAAAAATTCTAAGATTCCATCTAGAATCGTTTATCAGAGATCATCAGATAACTTTAATTTTCACAACGGTTTTATTACATTATAATAAAGAATTTTACAACTGGAGCTTTTATATAAAACAATCTCTTAGAATTTCAAAAATTATATTACATTGGTCAGAAAATTTGTTCGGTTTTTTTTTGCAATAATTAAAATTGCAAAATTAAATATTAAAATGTAGCTTTAATTAAGAGAACGTATATAGCACTTTCTTACATAATTCCAAACTATTTTCATGATAGCTGGATTATTTCTGGCATGTTTGGTCATTCACAGCATCACATCTGTATATCACAAATCATTTTTTGGACTTGCATCACATTTTTATCTTTCTGATAATAAAAGCACATGAGAGGCGAAAACAAAGCTTCCTCTATGAGGAAGAAAAATGCACTTTTAAATGTCCCATTTATAAATTAATACTGCTAATATTATTCAATCAATATGTACGATTATTTTAAATATCCTATAAGATGTCATCTCAGAATCCTATTTAAGTTATGAATGACGATTATAAAATTTGCTTCAAGTTTATTGACAAAATTTGAACGAGTTTTTCGACCAATTCAATAGAAACAGCAAATTTCAGAGGACGATAAAATAAAAAAAGAATAAAAGTTTGCGTGGACAATCTTGTATAAATAAAATATGAATTAATTTGAACTTCATAAGAAGGATATTAATGTGGGATTTTTTACTTACATTGCGCAACAATATTACAGCTAAAGTTAAGTAAATTTAAAATGCGTTATTTGCCTTCATATGAGAAAAGACAAGCATTTTCATTTCAAAAATAATAACGAAAGAAAAGTACAACTGCACACACCCAGGCTGGTGGTACTCTGTCCTGCTGTAAGAAGGTCTTCCTTATGGCAGGCTTAGCACATGAGAATAATTGTGCCTGTTCCCTGTGCAGTGCATCCTGCAACTTCTCATTCTTCGTCACTATGGCTATCTGCGTTTCAAGGTCCCTGTTAACTGATCTGTAACCTAAATCATCCTTTATTTTTTAATATATACTTGACTCTATGACATTTGAAATATCGAGGAGAAAATTATTTAATGTGATTTTTCTCCTAATTATTGTACTATTGACAACATTAACGCGCGCGCGGCATCTATAATATAAAGAGTACATCTGCAACTATATTTTTTAAATAAAATTATTTTGCGTCTATAATTTTTCATTCAAAGACGATCGTAAATCACGTATAAAAAAATTTTAACAAAAACTTTTCAAAATTTGTTTTTTTGTTTTTAAAGAAAACCATTTTACAGTTTAAGCTGAAAAAAAGGTTGCAATGCTTTTTTATTGGTGATCGATATCTCAGTATCTGAGATTAGAACTTAAGATAATAAAAATTTTCTTTACCAAAGTTTGATGAGCCTATGAGAGTCAACGATGGCTTTCGCTGATCTGGCAAAGTGTACCAGAGACCTTTGGCATGGTAAGTCCATCCTGGTTTGATAAACTCCCATAATGTTATTCTGCTCTGCTGATCCATTTTTTCGCATAAATCATAAAAAGATTCCTCTATTTTAGTGTACGCCGCCGGAATTCCTCCAGCAATTCCTTTAGCATCTTGAAGAGATAGGAAAATACTATAAGTAATTGCAACGACGAATAATTGTTATAACAATATTTATGAACTTTTTAAAAAAAATAAATTATAATCCTATTAAAAAAATGCTATACAAAAGAAATGCGTCTTTTATAAGTCCTAATTTATAATATATAATTTAAAGTTTCAAATAATTTATATTAATGATATCTCAATTAACAAAAAAAAAAAAATTAATAATTACATACTGAAAAAACCGTTGGCAGTCGGATGTGCTGTCAAAAGATGACACGTTGCTTGGCAATCTCTAAGCAAAGCCTGAATGTAATCGAAAGTTAGATTGAAATAACCGGTCGCTAGTCTAAGCGTAGCTCCCATTGGAGCCGTTTGTATAAGCTTCAATGTTATGTCACTGTCGTGATAGATATCCAGTTGACCCATCTGCACCAGTGGAAATATCCATGTGTCGGCATCTGCAATATTGGAATATTAAACGATATAATGCAACTTCAGAAAGTAATATTATTATGTATTTTTTATTTTACCAGTAAAATATTTTTTGTGCTTTGTGTATAAAACTTGTAAAAAATCGGCACTACCTTTTTTATCGAGACTAGCGCGCTTTTCCATTTCATTCTGGAATAACGTTTGTATCCTAAGTGCAGCTTCTCGAATAAAAGTTTTTCTGGATCCTTTGTAAGGATGGCAGTTCACAGCAGGATCCAAATCCATATTACCATCCGGTTGTAATAAAAAGCTAAATTCCATAACTCTTTCGATTAATCTATTATAAAAGTCACAAAGTTCCTTGCAATCTTCGATGACAAAGTATCGGTCCTGCCGATTTGTGAAATAATCATTGCTGAGGTTTGCCCTATATACAAAGTATACAAAAGATTTTTTTAAATTATCTTACATTGTATATCCCTAAAACCTCTTAAAAAAATGTTGCATTTCTGACAATTCCCAAAATAATATCGAAAAATCGATCGTTTTTTATCATGTTATATATATATATATATATATATATAAAATTATTAAGATAAAATCATCAAAAAACATATTTTCCCTTTTATCTTTAACTGTTAGTGACAATTTGAATAAATTCTACAATTTTTTTATTCTCAACTAATTATCGCAATAAAAACTATCAACTTACCCACTAATGATTAAATCATCATCAATTATGTACAACTTCATGTGCTGCAAGCCGATGAGCTCGTTAAAACGGTCGGGGATCATCGCCTTCATGATGCCACGTAGTTTTGGTGTATGATAGAAGAAGATTTTGCAGCGATCGCCATATGGGCCTTTGAGCAATGGGTCCAGCATCTTCCGGGAGTTCTGCTTGCCCCGTGAACCTCTCATGTAGTCTAGGAGAATCCGCACTTGTATGTTGCCATCGCTTGTATTCATTGCTTGCTCTATAACATTCACCTACGCCGAGAAACGAGACTTCGTTTTCCGAGAAGATAGAGTTCGAAAGCTAGAAAAATTGATAATTTGTCTATCTCTCTCTCTCTTTCTTCTCAATTTTAATCTTTTGTTCTGTAATTTTATAGTTTACTATTACAGATTTTTTTACTTTAATTGATTGGCTTAACAAGTTTTTTTATTATAAATTTATCTGACTTTATTATATTTACCAACTTGGTTTCTAAAGGACCAGTACCCAAGTACAACGAAGCAAATGTAATTCTCTTCTTGGCGCGCTTGCACTTCTCCAACAGTGTAGTATAGAATATTTGTGGCTTATGAATTATAGTAATCTGTTGATAAAAGCATTCTTGTTGAAGTAATATATTTACTCTTTGTTACATTTATATGTAATTACTTTACTTTGGAGCCATTCACTGGGAAGACAGGAGCTACAGTACGCAGCCAGGATAGTGAGCTCATCTCTTGTTGCGCAGAAACATCCAACTCTCTCAACTTTTCGTCGTCCAGCATTGCTATCTGCGCTTTGTGTCTGACAAACAATGGATCTGTACAGCGGCTCTTTACTTTGGTTACAATGCCTAGTAACTTTGGTTTGCAAAACCTAAAACACATATGTATAAACAAATAAAGACTGTTAAAGCAATAAAATGTGTATACACAAGTGTATATATATGACATATTATTATATAATTATTACATTAGTAGATTATGACATTATATTATATTGTTATATGCTGTTTCCCTATATTATTCTAATATAATTATATATTTGTTATTATCTATAAAATAAAGTACCATTTTATTCATGATATATCATTTATATTATAGAAATTATTATGTATTGTTTATACATAGTAATATAAATCATGTATTTGTAAAAACGCAAAAAATCTACCTATAATTATTTATCTCATATTATATTATTACCATCATTATTTGTATTACATTATATTATTATTATATCATTATTATTTATACGTGTTAAATGTCAAATTTAAATTTAAAGGTTATGCTTCATTAACCTGAGAATTCACGCGAATAGTGGCATGACGTGCTTCGAGCAATATTAAAATAATTCGCACACCGTTTGAAGATTCGCAGAATCGAGTTGTGCATGAGGAAAGGTTGTCCAATGCAATCATAAGTAATAAACACGAATAAACAATCGTTGACGCTCGCGATTTTTTATATTAAAATGTGATTTTTATGTAATTTGAACTTCCTTAGTTCCTTTTAATTTCCTATAAATATTGTGAAGAACGAAAGAAGACACTTTTATAGAACGCGCACGCGCAAGATAGGACAAATTTTGAACCATAGACATAACATATCTATGTTTATGTATTTATGTTTTGAACTGAAAGAGGAAAAAAAGGAGAAAAAGCTTCTCTCTGTTTGAAATCTAGGATTTGAAAATTCGAGGATTAATTTCATATAAAAAATGCAACATACACACACACATATATATATATATATATATATATATGTATACATATATATATATTTTTCATCGAATTTATTTAAATAAGACTTTAAACGATGTCAAAGGATCAATCGTTCTAATTTATATATATATAAGTTACTTAAACATACTCTTCCTCCAATACGAATATACATACATAATGATTTTAATATTAATGATAACATGCTTGTAAGTGGCTTATTTTAGATCTTCTACGTATCGACAACACTTATTTCTCTATCATTTATCATTTTCGTACATGTACACATACAGAAGAGCTCACTCTCTCTCTCTTTTTTTCATTCTATCAAATTGTAAAGGTTTATCGCTTCAACAACGCCTAGCTAGCTATTCCATCGTTATTTGTAATGTACATACGTATGTCACGGTATCTCAAGCATATGGAAATGCGTGATAGTCCCCCTTTGCTTTATTCTTTACAAATTCTATCATTTGCTTCGATAAAAGTAGTAGCAATAAAACTTTTATTTTTTTCATCGTTCAATTAACTAATGATAAAATTTTCAAATTAGATTCTCTCATAAATCATCAAATTAGATTCATAAATCATTGAATAAGCGAATAGTGAATTTTATCCTCAAGATCGACGCGATATTTCTCATAAAAATCACGGAATCTGAATTTTAAAAAATTGCACGTGATATTGCCGCGTCTAAAATCCAAGTTAGAAGAAAATTAACTTTGGATTCGAAGATATATGTTGGCAATTTTCAACATACATATACGTACATACATACAGACATACATATATATATATATATATATATATATATATGTGTGTGTATATACAC